>VBSM01000500.1:8904087-8946260 GCA_008086735.1 Cheirogaleus medius
CCTTCCTTATCAATAATTACTTTAAATGTAAATGAATTAAATTTCCCCAATCAAAAAACATGGAGTAGCTGAATGGATAAAAATATAACACACAACTATAAATTATATGCTGTAAAAAGGAGATTCACTTCAAATTTAAGGACACAGATAGGCTGAAGTGAAGAGATGGAAAAAGTTATTCCATGGAAATTGTAACCAAAGGAAAGCAGGAGTGGCTATACTTTATGGAAAAAAAATAGACTTTCAGACAAAAACTGTCACAAAAGAAAAAGAACATTACATAATGATAAAAATAAATATAACAATTATATATACACCTAATACCAGATCACCTAAATATTTAAAGCAAATATTGTCAGAACTGAAGGGACAAATGGACAACAAAGCAATAGCAGTAGGAGGCTGATTCAATATTCCACTTTCAATAATGGATACAACATCCAGACACAAAAGCAATAAGGACACAACACATTTCAACAACACTAAAGACCACACAGACTTAAGCAGACACACACAGAACATTCCACCCAAAAGCTCCAGAATATATATGCTATTCAAGTGCAAGCATAACATTACCCAGGATAGGCCATGTTAGGTAATATAACAATTCTTAATTAATTTAAATTAAGTTTAAAATTAAACAACATACTCTTGAGCACCCAACAAGTAAAAAAAAAAAAATAAGAAAAAAAATTAGAACATGTTTTGAGACAAATGAAAACAAAAACACAGAATATGCAAACTTAGGAAATGCAGCAGAAGTAGTACTAAGAGGGAAACATTTAGTGACAAATGCTTACATTAAAAAATAACAAAAATCTCAAATAAGCAACCTAACTTGACACCTTAAAAATGTGGATAAAGAAGAACAAAGTAAGCTTAAATTTAGCCAAAGAATAGAAATAATAAAAATTAGGGTGGATTTAAACAAGAGAGAATAGAAAAGCAACAAGAAAAACTGAAGCGGCCGGGCGCAGTGGCTCACGCCTGTAATCCTAGCACTCTGGAAGGCCAAGGCAGGAGGATCGCTCAAGGTCAGGAGTTCGAAACCAGCTTGAGCGAGACCCTGTCTCTACTAAAATTAGAAAGAAATTAATTGGCCAACTAAAAATATATACAAAATATTACCCGGACATGGTGGCGCATACCTGTAGTCCCAGCTACTTGGGAGGCTGAGGCAGAAGAATTGCTTGAGCCCAGGAGTTTGAGATTGCTGTGAGCTAGACTGATGCCACGGCACTCTAGCCTGGGCAACAGAGTGAGACTCTGTCTCAAAAAAAAAAAAAAAAAAAAAAGAAAAGAAAAGAAAAGAAAAAGAAAAACTGAAGAGTTAGTTTTTTGAAAAGATTAAATTGACATTTTTGCTAACAAAAAAGAGAAAAGACTCAAATTTTTAAAAAATCAGAAATGGAGATAAGACATCATAACTGATGTCACAAAAGTAAAAAGGATCAACGAATTGAAAAACTTAAATTAAGTGGATACATTTCCAGAAATATACAACCTACCAACACTAAAGCATGAGGAAACAGGAAATATGAATAGAAATATAATTAGCAGGAAAACTGAATCAGTGATCAACCTCCCAACAAAGAAAAGCCTAGGACTAAATGCTTCCCTGGTGAATTCTACCAAATATTTAAAGAATGAATACCAGTCCTTCACAATCTCTTTCAAAGAACTGAAGAGGACAAAACACTCAAATTCATTTTATGAAGCCAAAATTACTCTAAAACTGAAGCCAGCAAAGGCACCACAAGAAAAGAAAACTACAGGCCAATATCCAGGATGAATATATACACAAAATACCTCAAAAAATACTAGCAAACTGAAAGCACATTAAAAGCAACACAACCAACTGGGATTTCTCCCAGGCACAAGGATGGTTCAACATACAAAAAATCAATTAATGTGATACACCACATTAACAGAATGAAGGATAAGCACTAAATACTTACCTAAGTTGAGGTTTTAAAAAGCACTTGACAAAGTTAAATGTCTTTTTATGATAAAAGTTCTCAACAAACAAGGAATAGAAGGGAATTATCTCAACATAATAAAGGATATATATGAAATTCCCATAGCTAACACCATATTAAATCATGAAAAAATAAAAGACCAGGAACAAGGCTAGGATGTTGATTCTTGCCCCGTCTATTCAAAATAGTACCAGAAGTATTCCTAGAGAAATTACACAATTTTAATAGGGATTACATTGAGTTGAATCTGTAGACCATTTCGGGCAGTATAGACATTTTAACAATGTTAACTCTGCCAATCCATAAGCATGGTATGGTTTTCCATCTGTTTACATCCTCTGCTATTTCCTTCCTCAGTGTTTCATAGTTCTTCCCATTGAGGGAAACAGACAATTTCAAAATCTCAATGCAAGATTTAATCACACATCTGTCCAAAAATAATAGAAAAAATATAAAAGCATTGCTTAATGGGGGGAGGTCCCATGACCACCACACATTCAGTAATTCACTAGAAGAATTCACAGGTGTCAAAGGCAGTTGTACTAATGGCTACGGTTTATTGCAGTGAAAGAATACACAGCCAAATCAGCCAGGGAAAAAGATATCCTAAGCAGAATTCAGAGGAGTCCACAGTTTTCCAGATTTCCCCTTTCTCAGGGGGAGGGATCCCACAGGCCATACCTCTTATTTCAACCAAAAAATACTCAGCATTTTAGCCCAGGAAAACCCAGTTGAGACTGAGTCCAAAACTTTTATTGGTAAGCCAGTCATGGAGGCACCCTCTGCAAGTGTGACCAGCCACAATAACCAAAACTCTAGAATCCCAGAAGGAAAGTAGATGTTCATCACCAATCACATTGTGCAAACTGAATAGACAAGCTAATAAAGCAGGGTTCAGTACCTCAAGCATACAAAACTGCTTATCAGTTAGGACAATGGGGAACATTACAAAAGCCAAATTCCCAGATGCCAGCCAAGGGTCAGGCTTGCTGTGTTAACTTTTTCCCATACAAATATGGGCATAAAAATTTGCATGACACAGTAAAAAAGAAAACTGCACTCAACAGTTGCATAATACAAGTCATTTTCAAGCACATACAGAAATATTTTTAAAAACCTAAACAAAGTTATAAAGCAAGTCTCAACAAATTTCAAAAGATTGAAATCAGAGAATATTCTCTAATACAAAGAGAATTATTAGATATGGACAAAAAAGATTAGAAAGAAGTTCTCAAATTTTGATATTTAAAGATAGTACTAAATAAATCATGAATTGAAGAAGAAATCTTAAAGCAAATATTTTAATTGATTTTAAAAAATTTAAATATCCTTTGGATATATCCAGAAATAGGATTACTGGATCATATGGTAGTTCAGTTTTTAGCTTTTATATGGAAAGGGTATTTGGACTCATATCACTGCAACGTTTTCGACAATAATCAAGATATGTAAACAACCTAAGTGTCCATCGACAGATAAATGGATAAAGAAAATGTACATACACATAATATACATACACATATGTATATACACATAATGATATATTGGTCAACCTTTACAAAGGGGGAAATCTTGTCATTTGGGATATCATGGATGAATCTGGAGAACATTATACAAAAGCAGGAACAGAAAGACAAATACTGCATGATTTTACTTATATGTGAAATCTAATGAAGTTAAATTTATAGAAGTCACCAGTAGAATGTTGGTTACCAGAGGCTGTTATTGGTGGGGAGGTGGGGAGTGGAGAGTTGTTGATCAAAGGGTACAAAGTTTCAGATACTGTGTTTCCCTGAAAATAAGACCTACCCATAAAATAAGCCCTAGCAGGATTTCTAAGCATTTGCGCAATATAAGCCCTACCCAGAAAATAAGACCTAGTGATGCGCCTAGCTACACAGCGTATCTGCACAACCCATGCATTTCATCGCGGAGCGGTAAAGATGAGCAGCCCTTCTCATCTGCCCCATGAGAGCTCTATTGCTCAACATGAGATTGGGGCCAATGGTTCTAAAGGAAATAGAGTCGAAAGATATTCAGGATGGAATTCGGGGTTTGGAGAGTTATGATGATGTTCCAGAAGACGACGACTTAATTACATTTGAATAAATGTAGGTTGTTGTACCATACTTAAAAAAAATAACACATCCCCTGAAAATAAGCCCTAGGGTGTCTTCTTGAGGAAAAATAAATATAAGACCCTGTCTTATTTTCGGGGAAACATGGTAATTAGAAGGAATCTGTTTTGAGATCTAGTGTACAGTAGAGTGACAATACTAAGAGAGTAATTTTCAAATGTCTCACCATAAAAAATGATAGATAAGCAAGGAGATTAATATGCTAATTAGCTTGGTTTAATTATGCTAAATGTATATATAAATTTATATGCATATAAAACATCACATTATACCTTAAATGTATAAATTATTATTTTTTTTCAATTAAAAATCATATTTTTAAATTAAAACCCTAAGAAAGAAATATAAATATTAAGACTTGTGAGACATGGAAAAAGCAGGAATTAATGGGAAAAAAAAATCACTCCTCAGTTTTTGAATTGGAATAAGAAATATCAATACCTGCTAGCCATGGTATTGACAACTGAAAATTATAACTACTGTTGGCTTTAAAACCAAATTAGAATTAGATATGAATAACATGAAAAAATTAAGAGGGTAGAAGTTAGAGAAAATTTAAAGAGACTCTCAAATGATAGGTGGATGGATGGATACATAAATTGATTAGATAGATAGATGGTGGATGCATGGGTGGGTGAGTAGATGGATGGATAGATAAATAGATAAACTGATTGATGAATTGATAGAAGAGACTTATAGTTCTTTTGGAAAATAGTAGAATATTGAGATATTTAAGCTCAAAAACTCTGTATTAGGGAGACAAGTAATTAACTGCCGAGGGATTATTTACATTCACATTACCAGAATACATTAATACCAACCAAAAAAACTGAAGTGTAATATTTCTCAAGGAACATAATTTCACTTCCGTAGAAATTGTTGTAGAATTTGGGAGAAAGGGAAGAAGCTATCTAATTAATACTGGAAAGAAAAAAAAAAGCATAGCCCTGATTAAAAAATGGAACTGAAATGGCATCAAATGTATCAGTCATAATTATTAAAATATTTGCAATAAAGTAGCAAAACTATCAGTCCACATCACCAAATCAAATAATCAACCCAGATAGTTAAGTCATCTGAAATCACATTCCCCATATATAACCGAGGTTGGGGTGGAGAAAGAGAATCCCTAGGTTGAAAAGCTTAGCTGATTTTCTTAGCAATGATTTACAGACACTACCTAGGAGGAAGGTAGATTTCAGTAATTTAGAATTGGGTCTTATATATCCAGTAGGACTGCACTATATTGCTAATAAGCATTGGTAATCTGGACTCATTTTTAAAAGGGATTTTCCACCTCAGGAAATCTGAACATGAATAAAAAATCCATTTAAAGGCTGTGGACCGACACCAAGTTAACTTCTTAGAAACTACACGATCAAATGATTTATAAATTGAAAAAAACCGTGGGGGAGATATTCTTACGTTGGATTCAAAACCTCCGCTTTCAAGTGACCCCGTTTTCTCAGGAATAGTAATCCACAAACTGTGTTGTTGAGGATGTTAAGGAGCAACATGTATAAGAACAACACGTTCGCCACCTCATGGTTTCCTTCTCTACTCCGACATCTAAATCCCAGGTCTGCAGTCTATGTGTTACCATTTTCCCAAACGTGCTCAATCCTTCAGGAATCACTTTAGAAATACGTCCCCAGCCAGGACCGGAACTACAGCTCCAACCTTGCTGCAGGCACTCGCGCCACGGCGTTTCCCGCTTTCCCTCCTCCCGGCAAGCCACCTGAATTTTGCTGGGGAGGGTGGCAAAAACGAGTGGGCTCAATAGTTGCTTAGTTGGAGCCCCACGGAAAGCACGTCCCCAGGGATGATCCGTGTGGGGTGGAGGCAAAGGGAGAGGAGGGCAGAGGTTCCAGAAAGGTCGGAGGAGGGTTTTTCTACTTACCGTTGTCTTTCCAGAGCCCGCGGAGCAGAAACAGGGCGCAGCACGGCCTGACCTCCCGGAGCCCAGCTGGAGTAATGGCAGTTGGCGCTGGGGGATGGCGAGTGGTTGGGAGCACCAGGGGACCCCTCCTGGCTGCCCACCCTGCAAGAGGCAGGTGACTGTGAGAGCCCAGGTGGCTGAGGGTCGGTGGTGCACTGTGGGACGTGGGAGGTCTCAGCCCCTAAGACTCTTGGAAGGATTCCATTTGTCCTCTCTTTGAGACTGAAAAAAAAATGACTTTCAAAAGGCAGAGACAAAGCAATTAACAGGAAGATTCGTGTGTTATTTTTTAAAGTAAACTTACATTAAATAGTTTATAAGCAATTCATAATTGCAGGATGGAATGGATTTTCACAAAGTCAACATAACCAATGTGAAATACAGATCAAGAAATATATCACCAGAGCCATGGAACACTTTGCCAATCATTTTCTTTCCCTGGCCACTTTTTGAATTATTTATAAATGGCATCATATTACATGTATGTACTGTTTTCTATTATTTCTCTCAATATAGCTTATGTGACTGATCCATGATGTTGTCAGTAGCACCAGGTCATTCTCATTTATAAATATACACAACTGGACTGTTTTCAGTCCTTGGTTATCATGGAAAACACCAATGTAAACATTCTTATAAATGCCTTTTTATTCACATATATGCTCATTTCTATGGTATATATACTTAGGAATAGAATTGTCAGATAGACCAGGTTTAATTTTAGTCATATTGGCAAACAATATGTCAATATGCCAAACAATTTACAATGCTACTAGTAATGATGGGGAAAACCAATGGGCACTGGGACGGGGCCGCTCCAGCATCCCAGCAGGCTAGTGCTGCACCGGGTGGCTAGAGGCCGCAGCAGTCAAATGCACGCAGCTGAGGCCAGGCCTCATGTGTGGGTCTGGCCTGTGCTAGATGCTCGGCCACCTGCTCCCCTCCTCCGGCCACGCTGCTCACGTGATCCTGATTGGGTACTTTTTGAATTCCACTGTTGCTGATTGGATGTTAAAGCTTGTTGCTGATTGGATGTTAAAGCTTGTTCCTGATTGGATGTTATAGCTTATTGCTGATTGGATGTTAAAGCTGGATTGGATGCTTTTTGAGTCCTACCAAGGGTATAAAAACTGGAGGAGAACAAGGAAAGGGGGCAGAAGGTCAGAAGTTGGCTGAGCCTGTTGGCCAAGTAAAGGCTGTTCTCTGACTCTCCATGTGCTACTCTGTTATTTCCTGGGAGGAGAGCTGTTACATTTGCTGTTAATACTTGCTGGAACAGTAATGCATGAGAATTCAAGTTGCTCCAAGTCCTTGTCATTATTTTATAGTATAGGTCTTTATTTTTAAGTATTCTGGATGGTCTGTTAGTGATATTTCACTGTGGTTTTAATTTTTATTTCCTTTATGAGTCAAAAAGTTGAGAAATTTTATTTGTATTGGTTGTTATCTTTAATGTAATGCCTTTTAAAATTTTTTGCCAATTTTTACTTGGGGGTTTGAGTTTTATAGTGAGTTGTTTATCTATATCTTATTATTATTTACATTCTTAATATGCTGGATGCATTCCATCTTTCATATATATATTTCAAAAATATACTCTGGAGTTTGTTTTTTTGCTTGTTTGGTGTTATTTTTACTTTATTTATTAACATTATTTAGGTATTATTTAAATGCAGTGAAATGCACTAGCTGTTGCTATACGGCTCAGATAAAATTTATATAATTGACCACCATGAAAATCAAAATACAGAACATTCCTCTTACTTCAAAATGTTCCTTTGTGCCTCTTTCAGTTCTTATATCATTCTAGGTGACCATATTCGGACATGTAGATCGAAAGAGTGGTTTTGCCTGTTCTAAAATTTCATAGAAATGATATACTACAAGATGTATTCTTTACATCTGGCTATGTTTTTCCAATAAACATATTTTTTGACGACTTATTCATATTGTTGGGGTTAACTGTGTTTGTGTGTGTTTGATTTTTGAGTAGTGTTCTATTGTATGCTTACACAAAAACATTCATTCTGTAGTTATTCAGAAACATCTTGATTGTTTTCCAGTTTTTGTTTATCGAGAGTAAAACTGCTATGAACATTTTGTATGATCTTTTTAGGGGCATATGACCTCATTTCTCTTAAGTATCAACTTACAGTGAATTGCTCTTCATAGAATAGGTGTACATTAAAGTTATTAGAAATGACTTTTTTTCTGAACAGGTAGTACTGTTGACAACGTCCAGCGATACATGAGAGTGTCTGTTGGTACATATTCTCAAAAGCACAGGTCCCCAAGCTTTTTTGCAGCAGGGACTGGTTTCACCGCAGCCCGGGTTGGGGACCACAGACGGGATCTCAATACTTGGAGTCCATGAGGTCTTTCTCAGCTCCTGACTGTTTAGGCAGCGTTCCAAGTTGCTTCAGTGATTCCTTCTCCCTCAGGGACACGTGTGCATAATCTCCCTCCCCCATGGGATTGGAATTTACGAATACCATGAGAATAGGCACGCCCAGGACCAGGCTCCATTATCCACGCCTTCAGTACAGGAGACGGGGAGACTAAGCTGTGCGGTGTGAGCAAGGATCTCAGGGCGGCCTCCAGGAGATGGTAGCGACCTCTGGCTGAAAACTCCCAAGCAAACAGGGTCCTCGGCTGTACAACTGTAAGAAATTGGAAAAACGTGGAGGACTCTTCAGATGAGATCATGGCCCTGCCTGACACCTTGATTTCAGCCTGAACTAAGAACCAAGCTAACCTGTGCCTGGAATCCTAATCTATGGAAACAGTGGTATAATAAGTTTGTGTTGCTTTAAACCACTAAGCTTATGGTAATTGTTACATATCAATAGAAAACTCATACATTACTCTAGTCTTGATCTTCTTCCACCACTTCTTGTTCAACAAAACTCTTGTGATAGGAGTGCAAATTCTGTCATCCAGATTCCAATCTACCTGGGGACCACCTGGATGTTAGTCCACCTTGGTAATTCTTACACAGCTTTTCAAAGTTCTAGGATTTCTCCTTGTCCTAGTACAGTTCCTCTGCTCAGGGAAAACTGACTTCCACACTTGCCTATGCTTCAGGACTCACACTTTATGAAATGGATAAATTCTTATCCTTCTGGAGACTGTATTTATTACATATCCATTTTGTCCCTCATGGTTGAAAGCAACCACAGGTTTCCTCTCGCATAAGGACTCTTTGTGATAGGATTTTTTAGGTAATCAGATTATCACCTAGTCAATAAGTAAAGGTATTTTTTGTTGTTGTTGCTTCAAAGACAAACTTATTGAAATAAAGGATCATTTATTTAACCTTTAGCATGATGAGGTTTGCAATACCTAGGAATTAAAACACATTTATAATCAGTATTTGTTCACAAGTTATATTCTAAATTTAAAAAAATCTTAATGATGATCCTAATTTACTTAACATTACTGTATTTTACGTTTATGTGAGATAATCATAGAAAGTTTTTGTAAAACTTGCAGATAATTTCTGCTTGCTTTGACTTCTTTACTGCCCAAGATAAGATAATCACAAGTAGAATCTTAGAACACTCCTAAATATTTTTCCACGAACAGTAAATCAAAAGAAAAACCTTCTCTCTGATATTAAGGACAAAAATAAGCATTACATATGGCAAAGAAGTGGGGTGGGGCACGTGGATGTGACAGCTATATAGGAATAGTTACCACTACAACCAGGGGTTGTACTGGGATATCCAGGAGAGAAATGAGGAGAAGCAAACACGTCTTCCACCTAGGCCAAAGAATATAGTTCATGAGTTCCCAAAGGTATTCTATTAGTAAAATAAAACCTATGAATGTTTCCCAGGAAAGAAAAACCTACCTTCTTGACGCTGGTCCCAGGAAATCTGTTAGAGTTTATAGTCCTGGGGAAGCAGGAGAGGAAGTATACTTCTGGATAAAATTTATTCTGGTTTATGTCCCATCTTCTACTTGCCTACAAGGATAACCAAAATCAGGGCAGATTTTTCTATTTCCACCACATGGATGATAGCTTTGCAGTTCAGTCTCCACTAGCCCTTAGGAGCAGAAAAAAACTGCCTTCAGAGTACATAAGTTGGCCGTTTTGGTTTTTTTTAGAAATCTGGACAGCTTGGCCATATATCTGATAGTGTATAAAAGCATGAGCAATCAAATAAAATGACAACTCACTCAAGAAGACAAGAAAAAGCTAGAAGATCGAGCTTTATAAATGTATATAAAGGAAAATTTTCACTGAAATGGAAGATATTTAAAAGAAGCAATGAAAGAAAATGCCCAAGGAGATGTCATTAAATCACAAAAATATTCTGATACACAAAAAAGAATGGGCTATCCAATTTAAATTTTTGTAGGCAAATAAATCTATGGTAATCTCTGTTAAGAGACAAATTAGTGGTCTAAAAGCCCAAGCAAAATAAGTGATAAATCACAAATAAATGTAAATTATCACTGAGAAAAAAGAAATGGAGTATAGAATAAAGAAAATTATGCAAATATAGAAATTTCAAACACACAGTTGAGAAATTAATGAATAGGGTGCACAATTGGTCTTTTCCTTAAAAAGAAATAAATTTTGTATTCTCATAGAATATTCATTTGACCAGTTGACTCAACAAAGAAAAAACTAACTCCAATTTTCAAATGTCTGCACAACACAATGATACTATTCATAAGTGATCAGCTATGATGTGATATCCTCCCTCAGCAATGGCTCAGAAAGTAAGTGGTAAAGTTAGCCCGGCATGGTGGTGTACGCCTGTAGTCCCAGCTGTTAATACTTGGGAGGCTGAGGAAGGAGGGTCACTTAAGCCCAGGAGTATCAGATTGCAGTGAACTATGATCATGCCACTACACTCCAACCTGGGCAACAAGCAAGTTAGAAACTGTAAAGGGTCTAAATTATGGCCCTCATCCATGCTAACAAGTTAGTCTATTACAGTAAATATATAAAATAACAGGGCCATGTTATCACTGATTTTCCACATCCCAGCTCCCCACATGATGACACCATGGAGATCTGATGGATATGCATGTTGAGGGATTTGCACCACAGAAAAGGAACCCCAAAATTATGAAATTAAGAGTTTATACAGGCTGGCTAGCACATCTATCCCTCTCCCCTCACCCCCAAGAGAGAAAGATGTGGGGGTGGGGGGAGAGAGAGAGAAGAGGAGAAAAAGACAGAGAGAGAGGACAGAGGAGGAGGAGAAGGAAAGAGAGATCTTGGCTCTGAATGTATACAAATTCTCTCTAGTGAAAGGAGGGAAAGGTCACTAAATGTATTATTATTTTAAATGTAAGCAAAAAGATTAAGATTCTAAATCTCTCCAGAGAGATACACAATCCCTAACTTCCAAGATGTGTTTGCCATCCCAGCATCCTTTAACCCAAGCGCTGGTGCTCTCTGCTCAGGAAGCCCTGATCTGCCTAAATGTGAAAATATTCACAGACCGCTGTGGATATATATGTAAAACAAACATAAAATAAGTTGGTTTATAATAAGCAAGTAATTAGAATTCAATTTATGGCTGATGGGACAAGAAATAGAAGTGGCTTATAAAAAATAAAAATTTCGTTCTTTATCATTTAGTTAAACTGAAAGTATATCCATGCTGATATGTTGGTTCTCTGGTGTCAAGGAACTAGGCGGTTTCTGTTTTGCTGCTTGGCCCTCTGTATGGCAAGGGATGGCTGAAGATGACTAATAACTACTATATAGATTTTCATTCCATGGAATAATGGAAAGAGAGGAAGGGGAGGCGATACCCTTTTCTTTAAAGCATAATTTACAAGAATACTGTCCAACAGTACTTGCTGTGATGTTGGAAATGTATTACATATGTATTGCTCAATAAAGCAGCCACCAGTCACATGTGGCCATTGGGCACCTGAATTTGAATAGTGCTGCTGATGAACTAAATTTTTTATTTTAGTTCATTTAAATCTAAATAGCCACCTGTGGCTAGTGACTTCCATCTACAACAGCACAATGTAGTAAACGTTCACTTATATTTATATCTCGTTAACCAAAACTTTGTAGCTATAATGGATGTTGCAAGACATATTCTTTACCCAAGAAGCCTAGGATAAGCTAAAGCATCTATTAAAATGGAATAAAGAGAAAATGAACATTGGAGGACAACTAGAACCCTTCCACAATCAACTTCACAGAAACACATGTTGAACATTAAAAGAAATGTAAAAAGAAAAAAATTTTCATTGATGATAGGCGGTCAGTAATGAGAATGAGTATGAGAGTGAAGATGACGACATGAAAATTCATTTTTTTGCAGCACTGTACTACAACCTTGGATCAAGCCTGATGATCACTGGTAAAAACTACCTCCTTTTTAGGTGCTATGTTTTAGTATTATTCAGAGGTTACTACAAGGTTGAAGAGACAAAAGTTATTTATAAGAGGTTTATAATTATGTCTACATTAATTCTATTATTTGTACACATAAGTTTAAATCTTAATTCTCCCAATAATCATTGTATAACTATGTTTTCAATCAGTATATATATTGAGTAAAAACTATATACTAACAACTGTGTTAAGTGCTAAGGGTACAAATATGAGTAAGATATGTTTTTACTCATGGAAAGTTTGCAATATAAAGGAATGGGAGTGAGTTTTCTATCAGTAAAAAAAAATGGCTAGTAATATCTGTGTTTCCTGACTGCCTCTAAAAACTCAGGAAATATCAAAACTATGTATAAAACTATTGTTTATAGATGTTGGATAGAAAAAGTGAAAAGATGTATATTGCATTGACAGTTTGTGGAATGCTAGTTGAATCAATGGAGAGGTTATTATTTTGCTTTTCTTTTTTTTTTTTTTTTGAGACAGATCTCACTCTGTTGCCCGGGCTAGAGTGCCATGGCATCAGTCTAGCTCACAGCAACCTCAAACTCCTGGGCTCAAGCGATTCTTCTGCCTCAGCCTCCCAAGTAGCTGGGACTACAGGTATGCGCCACCATGCCCGGCTAATTTTTTCTATATATTTCTAGTTGGCCAATTAGTTTTTCTATTTTTAGTAGAGACCGGGTCTCGCTCTTGCTCAGGCTGGTTTCGAACTCCTGACCTTGAGTGATCCTCCTGCCTCGGCCTCCCACAGTGCTACGATTACAGGTGTGAGCCACCGCGCCTGGCCTATCATTTTGATATATGCCATGTTGTCCTACATTAGACATGAAGAAAAGCCTTTCACCAAATTTATTTGATGATAACTGTACAGTTCACATGCAGTCTGCAGGTCAATTAAATAATGATTCCACCAGATAATGAAATAGAAACAATGGCAGCAATGATTACCATTGTTATAAAACCTACAGTAAGGATTAATAGAAAAGTAGAAACCTGCTTACCTTCCAAACAGGGGACAAAAGAATAGAGTGATTTATTTTTAAATCAGTCAAAAAGTAAGGCAAGTGGGGTAAAGAAAGAACATAGAATTGCTAGGACAAATAGAACACAAGGTATGCAGCTTGAACACAGAATTGATGAGATAAATAGAACACAAGGTATGAATGTATATTACATTTGAGATCACATCAAATGTAACATATATTAGGGCCAGGCGAGGTGGCTCACACCTGTAATCCTAGCACTCAGGGAGGCCAAGGCAGGAGGATCGCGCAAGGTCAGAAGTTCGAAACCAGCTTGAGCGAGACCCTGTCTCTACTAAAAATAGAAAGAAATTAATTGGTCAATTAAAAATATATACAAAAAATTAGCCGGGCATGGTGGTGCATGCCTGTAGTCCTAGCTACTCGGGAGGCTGAGGCAGAAGGATTGCTTGAGCCCAGGAGTTTGAGGTTGCTGTGAGCTAGGCTGACACCACAGACTCTAGTCCAGGCAACAGAGACTCTGTCTCAAAATAAATAAATAAAAATAAATAAACAAAATGTATAGTTTATGTTATATATTAATAAATTATATAAGTAAATGTTCCTTCTTAATAATAATGTCAGACTATTTCAATTTAATATTCAGAAATCAATCAATATAATTCACTATATTAATAGGATAGAATTATCTCAATAGAAGCAGAAAAGCATTTGGTAAAGTGTAACATCTATTCATGATAAAAATTTTAGCAAACTTGGAATAGAAATGAAGACCCTGAATCTGCAAAAGAGTATCTACTGACAGATACAGAAAATATCATACTTCATCATGAAATATTAAAAGTTTTTCATATGATACTGGAAATGAGACAAGAATACCTGATCTCATTCATTATAACTGCTATTGCACTACAGCAAATGGTGTAACCAGGCAAGAAGAGTGAGAAAAATGTAACAGAGTGGGAAGGATAAACTTGAATTGTCTTTGTTTTTAGACAAATTATCATGTATGTCGAAAATTTTTAAAACATTCAAATAAGCTATTAGAATTAACACATGAGTTCAGCAATTTCAATATTCATTTTAAATATCCAAATGTAAATTGCATTTCTATTCACCATCAAAGAGAGAAAAGTAAAAGTAAAATGCTAGACCATTTCTAACAACATCAAAACATATCTAGGATTATATCTTAACAAAAATTATGTAAGCTCTCCACATAGAAAATTAAAATATTTCTAACAAATATTAAAGAAGATTTAAATAACTAAAAGAATATAGCTTTTTGGTGGGTTTAAAGATGCAACATTAAATTTGTCAACATCACCAGTCAACATTTCTCAATTAAATCTGCATGCACAATATATTTTGGCCAAAATCCAAGCAGATTATGTTAATAAATTGAGAAATAGTCAATGGGCTAAATATACTCAAAGCAATCTTAATGAAGATAAACAAAACTGAAGAAGTTATACTACCAAATATGAAAACTTAATTTATTCTAATATGAAAGAAAAGACATCCCAAGAGAAAGAAACTACATACGAATATCCCTCATTAATAAATATTTTCACCAAAATATTAACAAACCATATTCAGGAATTTACAAAAAGGATTATATACCAATATCAAGCGTGATTTATCTCAGGAATTAAACACTCATTCGTGATAAAAACTCACAACATCTCCTCTTGCCCCATTGGGGAGAATAAGTCTTAGTGATCTATTGCAGTGTATGGTGACCACAGTTAATAATAATGTTTTATGTATTTCAAAATTGCTAAAAGAATATCCTTTTAAAGTTTTCACCACACACACACACACACACACACACACAAACAAAGCTGATAAGGGCTGGGCACAGTGGCTCACGCCTGTAATCCTAGCACTGTGGGAGGCCAAGGCAAGAGGATCCCTTGAGCTCAGGAGTTCGAAACCAGCCTGGGCAAGAGCGAGACCTGTCTCTTCTAAAAATAGAAAGAAATTAATTGGTCAACTAAAGATATATAGAAAAAAAAATTAGCTGGGCATGGTGGCACATGCCTGTAGTACCAGCTTCTCGGAAGGCTGAGGCAGGAGGATCGTTTGAGCCCAGGAGTCTGAGGTTGCTGTGAGCTAGGCTGACGCCAGGGCACTCTAGCCCGGGCAACAGAGTGAGACTGTCTCAAAAAAAAAAAAAAATGAAACCTCATTTACAACCAAAAAAGATTTGGAGTCGGCACTCAGGCTCTGTAACAAACTGGTCCCCACGCACCAGGTGTGGCTATAATAAAAAATACCATACTTATATTCCTCAAACAGCGCTACTTTGATGACTCTTTTTCTGAATGAGAACCCCGTGACCTGTGACCGTCACCTCCAGTCAGCCACCACACGGGAGACACGTTCCTACCTCGCTCTGCTGAGGCGGGAAACGGGCTGCGCAGGCGCACATCAGCTCGGGGTGGGCTGCGCCCGCGGGAGGGCGCGAATCTCGAACCGACGTTCTGTCCTTCCGCCAGGATCCGACGGTGTTTCCCACCCGCACGCTCAGTGTTAATTCGTCACTAACAAGCTCTGCTTCTCCGCACTAAATTAGAAAAAAAATATCTAGAAGTTCTGCAGCCTCTGTCTCGGGACCGATCCCAGGGCAGGGGGTGCGCGGCCCTCCCAGCCCAAACCCCACAGAACAGAGCCCTTTGTTGAAAGGGTTTATTAAAAGGCCACACTCAAGGGTCCAGGAGGCCACATGCGGCCCTGAGGCCACAGGTTCCCCACCCTCCTCTCTGAAAAGAAGGGAGCTATATGAAAGAAGACAAATCCCCACCAAACACGCGAGAGACGTTTCGGTCTGTAAAACAAAACCTCACGGTCCTATCAGGACGATCTTGGAGATGCGTAACGTAAGCCCTTTCTGTCTCGTGATAACCCTCCTGCCGGTGTCTTTATCCCTCGTCCCGCAGCAGCCGATCCCCAGCCAACGAGCGCGCCCTCGCGTCCCCGGAGCTCTGGCCGCCAGCCCCGCTTTCAGGAGCCCCGTCACTGGGACGCGCGCTGCGGAGTGACGAAGGCGGCCTCCCTTTATCTGAGGAGGCTCGGGTGACTCTTCCTTACATCCCGCAAGGAAGGATGGAGGGAGCAGGTATTGGTTTTCTTTTACAGGGCCTCAAGGGTCACAAGTAGTCATAAGGCAGCACTAGATCTTCAAAAATACCCAAGATGATGGAGACGCTAACCACTTCAGGAGGCTTACCCTAATCATGGGGTTCCCGTGGCACCATCTTGTTGAATATTATCTTCCATACCATGAATGATTCCAGAGTCTGACTCTTCATTTTGACCCTGTAAGCAGCTAAATGTTTTGACCTCAAGCTTTAAACAGCTTGACAGTTTCAATCTGTAGTCTTTTTTTTTTTTTTTAGCTTTAGGTATCTATGTCACAACTGCAATTTAAAAGATATATTGTTGCACATATTTAGAGATATGACCGAGGATACAGACTTGGATATATGTATGGCATTAATTTCAAAATTAATAATAGTGTTATAGCACTTACAAACACACAGGCCAAAAGCAATACCACCAATGGTGGCTAGGTCTGGAGCAATCTTTTCATCACAGATTTCGTCATATTCTCATAACGTAATAATTTTTAATATAGTCTATACCTGTCCATTGAGGGAAAACCAAATAAATAAAATTTTTAAAAATTGCACTTACTGTGAGATCACTGTATACACAGGGCTCAGAAGGACACATCAAGCAAACTTTGTGTACTTTCCCATTAGATAAAGTAAAATGCTTAAAAATACTTGGTCCATCTTTCTACCAGAATTGCTGTTTTGATGTCACTAGAAGTTGGGATTTGAAGATTATGTGAAGTACCTTACCAGAGTTGCTAAATCTGACCATATGTATAATATTGAAACCACGTGCTTACAACACTGAAAATAAATTTGTATGAATAAATAATGCATAATAAATAAAGCCCACTCTTGCACAGGTGCACACACACACTCCTTTTCTCCTTGATAAACAGTATAATTACAATAGACATCTACATTTTATCAAATTTTTTAGAAAAGTTAGGAAATATCTTCATTGTCTTGTATATAGTTTAAAAACTTTTCAGTGATTCTACAAACTAAAAGTATATCCCATAATATACACACACATAAACAAACTAAAATAAATTTCTTAAAATATTGAAACATCTCACAGTTTTTTATGAGATTGCTCCCAGTCCGATTTTGAGATTTAAGTATAGAACCTATTAAGTGAAATGTATATTAGGACAAAAAAATAAAACCCCATTACTAAATAGTAGACCAAGAATTCCCCACCAACCACCACTACTGCCACCTCAGGTAAACAGTATCCTTAAAAGGCTATTGATAAGCTCATGAGCTCAATTTCAATTTTGCTATTTTGATTTTCTAGTGAAACTGATTTACCCTACCTTGATCCTGGTGGTCTTTTATTATTAGCAAAGGGAGAAGATAAAATGAAATATCAACAAATGCAATGCTAAGCCAGGATCCCCCAGGAACAGTCACCTTACCCTTACTTTAATAAAAAATAAATAAATTCATATGATCCACGTCAAATTTGAAACCTCGTAATTTCTCTTCTGACCAAGGCTCATTCAGGTAAGTGGGACACCTTTGCTGACAGCAGTTGTGTCCCTGTGACACATTTCACGGGGCTGGGCTTTGTGTCCAAAAGCCACTCCATGCAATGCATGCTCTCAAATTCACAGAGAAGGTTTAGGAGCATTCTTGGGCCCTCAGAATTTTTTTTAAGGGAAAGATTTGAGAGGTAAATTTTATTTTGTATGGCTTCCACCAGAACTTAGATTGTCTAAGGTTATGCAAAATCCCTTCAGCTGCTGAAACTCATAGACATAGGACCAAGCTATTTTCCTAACAAGTTCTTGGTGAAATAGTTTCACTCTCCTCTGAACTGATGACTGGCACAGGATTAGGACATGTTGAGGAGGTTGCTCAGTGTTCCAATACTTGGTGGTAAAGGTTACCGGTATACCAAATATTCGGCCAAAAATGAATAGGGATGTGTTTTAAAACCCACTCCCCTGAATTCATAAGGATGATAGATTTGGTATATTTTCATGCTTTCTTACTTCCTGGTGGTTGAGAGACTGTGCTGAATTACTCATGTGGCAAACATTGAAGATTATTATGCCCCACTTGCCACTTGGCATGTCAAACTTATATAATTTTTCTGTTATTAATATTTATTAAAATATTTTGAATAATTTGACATGATAAGCAATGGAAAGATCTCCCCAGACAATATCACCAACAATCTATTTCCACCCTTGGAAAGGCATATGTATGCCACAGACTGTGGCTATTGTTCACTGTTTTGTTAACAGGGTCTATAGGCCCTTTCTCATTAGCCAGCTATCTGCCACCAGAGAGAATTGCCTATTTTCACAGGTAAGTTAAGTTTATAAAAATTAATTGAGTTGTACATTATAATAGGTATACTTTTCTGTATGCATATTTACTCTAAGAAAAAGAAATATTTTGAAATGTTGGAAAATATCAAAATGTTACTGTGGTTATGTGGAAATGTTTTAAAAATGGTAGGGGAAGAATTACTGTAGATAATTAATTTGGAAGGTGATTCAAAAATGTCTAGTAAAGCTAAAGATATTCATACCAAAAACCAGGAATTTTCCTTTTATGGAAGTAAATTATAGGAGTTATTTTCATACATTTTGACCACAACCATAGTAAGTAAAAATATTTTACGTGGGGCCTAGTATATGCACACACACACACATCAGTGAAACAAAAGAAACACAAGTTTGATTAAACTGTATTTACCTTCGTATGTAAATACAGCATGTAAGTATAGCATGTATGGTACACCTTGAAATTTTTTATTCTATTCGATTCTGTTCCATTCCATTTTATCCTATTCCACTCTTTAAAAAGTTTGTCCTAAGCCATTGTATGAATTTTATGATTTACTAATGAAACTCAACCCTCTAATGGGTCATAATTCATAGTATGAAAAACATTGCCAAAGGAAAAATCTCACTGATGTGTATAGTAAACACAATATATTTACTGTAGCAAAAAACTAAAAACTACATAAATGGTCATAAATTAGAATATAATGAAATATAATTCAACAATAAAAATAAATGCTTTAGAATTATATTCATTAACCTGTTTTATTCTTTAAAGCAATGCTGAATGAAAAATACCTCCAAAAAATGTATGAAATCTGTAAAACAATACTGTGTAGTTTTTAATGGATCCAATATTGGTAGTAGCAAAAGAATAAAATCATGCATGGTAATGAGACATTAAAATCCCAATAGTGCTTTCCTCTATGGAATAAGGGAGGTATATGGAGCTTCAACTCATTATAATGATTTATTTCTTATAAGTCTACAGTGTTCTGAAAAATGTGTAATATTTCATTACTTAAAAATATATCTGAAGCAATATGACATTCTATTTATGCTGTTCTATACTATTCTTATTGCTAACCTGAAATTATTCACAGTTTGGAAAAGAATGTAAAAATATCTTGATTAAATGGGTACCAAAACATCATATGCATTAACAATTACCATAAATCGTCAGAACTTTTGTGTTCTAGACATAAATCTAGGAAGAAAGGCATAACTTTTCTGTTAGTTTAGTAACATCCATCCCATCTAGCCACTGACCATTCCCAGTGGAATTTATTTTTTCTTATTTATGGAACTTAGTGAAAGCATGGATCCCTGTAGTATACGAAGTGCTGGGGGAATCGCTGCCCCACCACCATGACTCTCAGCTGGTTCTTCTTAAAGGCAATAATCAGGAAAGAGAGAAGAGAGTTTGCCAGCATCTGTGGGATGAGGATGGAGGAGAATCATGTGTTCTAACAACATTGTCTCATTTGGCCCTACCTACCCTACCTTGAGGAGGTCCTTATTACTAAATCCTCTTTTACAGTTAAAAATAAAAGGACTAAAATACTTCAACTCTCAAGAAAATGTAAGGGGAAACATTTGAAAGTTTTAACTTCAGATACATTACTGATATACAAGTGTATACCCAGGTAAATACTTGTATAAATTTTTAATATTTAATTTGTATGGAGACATAATAGCTGTACATATTTAAGGGATACACATGATATTGGGATACAAGCATACAATTTGTAATGATCAAATCTGGGTAACTGGGACACCCTCACCTTCTAACGTTTATCATGTATTTGGTGTTGGGAACATTCCAAATCTATTCCTCTAGTTATTTTGAAGTATACAATATATTATTGTTAACTCCTTGTGCTACTGAACAGATCTTATTTCCTCTGACTGTATTTTGCTTGCATTAACCAACACTTTTTTATCCCCCCCGCCCCCACTACCCATATCAGCCTCTGGTAATCACCATTCTACTCACTACCTCCATGAGATTAATTTTTCTCATTTCCACATACAAGTGAGAGAGCATGTGATATTTGTCTTTCTGTGCTTGGCTTATTTCACTTAACATAATGTTCTCCAGTTCTATCCATGTTGTTGCAAAGGACAGGATTTCATTTCTTATGGTGGAATAATATTCCACTGTGCATACATATGTACCTCATTTTCTTTATCCATTCAACTGCTGATTCCATGTCTTGGCTATTGTAAATAATGGTGCAATAAATATGGGCATGCAGCTATCTCTTCAATATGCTGATTTCCTTTATTTTGGATATATACCTAGCGGTAGGATTGCTGGATCATATGCTAGTTCTATTTTTAGTTTTTTGAGGAAACTCCATACTGTTTTCTATAGTTGCTGTGCTAATTCACATCCCCACCAACAGTATACGAGCATTTCCCTTTCTCTGCACCCTGGCCAGCCTTTGTTATTTTCTGTCTTTCTGATAATAGTCATTTCCACTGGGATGAGATGGTATCTCATTGTGGTTTAGATTTCCATTTCCCTGATGATTAGTGATGTTGAGAATTTTTTCACATAGTTGCTGGCCATTTGTATGTATTCTTTTGAGAAATGTTCGTTCAGATCTTTTGCCCATTTTTTAATCAGATGATTTGGTTTTTTGCTATTGAGCTGTTTGGGTTCCTTATATATCCTCGTTATCAATCTTTGCCAGTTGAATAATTTGCAAATATTTTCTCCCATTCTCTTAGGTTGTCGCTTCACTTTGTTGGTTGTTTCCTTTGCTGTGCAGAAGCTTTTTTAGCTTGATTTGATTCTATTTGTCCATTGTTGCTTTTGTTGCCTATGCTTTTGAGGTCTTATTCAAGAAATTCTTGCCCTGAAGCATTGCCCCAACTTTTTCTGCTAGTACTTTGATAGTTTCAGGTCTTACATTTAAGTTTTGAATTCATTTTGCTTTGACTCTTATATTAATAATAGGAAGAAATAAGGGTCTAGTTTCATTCTTCTGCATACGGATATCCAGTTTTCCCAGCATCATTATTAAAGAGACTATCCTTTCCCCAGTATATGTTCTTAATACCTTTGTTGAAAATGAGTTAATTATAATTGGGTGGACTTATTTCTGGGTTCTCCATTCTATTCCATTGGTCTGTGTGTTTGTTTTTATGTTAGTACCGTGCTATTTGGGTTACTACAGCCCTGTAGTATAATTTGATTTAGGCCTATCTTTGCCTTACCCATTGCCAGCAGTCTCTAATGCTGCTTGCAAGGCCTTTCTGAACAAAGCTCAGCCACAAGGGTGCAGGACAGAAGGCAATGTTGGTCAATAGGAGGAGGATTAGTTTGGCATAAGCTTATGTTGCAATCGCTGCTATAACCCTGAAATTTCCTTTTCCAGAAGACTTGTATCTGCCTGTATCCCTCCTTTTCTGGGACCTTCAGTCATCTTAAAAGCCCTGTCATCAAAGATAGCTGTCTTCCATGCATAATTAGTTCTCTCTGTTCTCATCTCTATACTGTACCAGGCAGAAAACCTCCCTCGGTAGCAGGTGTTATCAAGGTCTTTCCTAGAGGGGAGACAAAGTTGGCGAAAACAGCTATGCGCGATCTCCGTAATTCTAGTGTTACACCCGGGCACCAGGTAAAGTAACCCCACGACCTGACCAGGGAAGCACTCTGCATTTCTGTTCCTCCTCCTTCGTCCCTGAGGTTTCATGTGTCTCTTTGGAATACTTTTATTTCAACCTGTAAAACTTCCTAAGCACTTCTCTTGGAGCATGTTTGTTGTTGAGAAATTTTCCCAATTTTGTTATCAGAGAATTCTGTATTTCACATTCATTCCTGCAGGAGACTTTTACTGGTGGTGGAAGTCTGATCTGGCAGTTGTTTATGGACTTTAAGAATAATGTTCTGTGGCTGTCTGACTACTATGGTTTCTCATGACAAACCTGCAATAACAGGAATCATTGTTCTCTTAAATGTACCATGCCCTTTTTCTCTGAATGTTTTGAAGATTTTTTTATCTTTGATTTTCAGCAGTTTCATTATCATATGGACTTTTCTTTGAGTTTACACTGTTTGAGCTTCCTGAATCTGCTAATGTATGTTTTTCATCAAATTTGGAAGGTTTTCAGCCATTATATCTGCAAATGTATTATTCTGCATCACTTTCTTTTTTTCTTTTCTAGGTCCAATGACATGAATGTTTTGATATTGTCTCATGAGTCCCTAAGACTCTGTAGTGGTTTTTTTTTATTTTTAAATGATTTTTTTCTTTGTTTTTGAGATTGGATGATTTCTATTGATTTTCCCCTAAACTCACTGACTCTTTCCTCTGTCATATTCATTCTGCTATTGAGCCAATATAGATTATTTTTAATTTCAGGCATTGCATTTATTTTGTACTACATGTTGTAATTTTGCCTTTGGTTTATATTTTTTAGTTTCTTTGATGAGAATGTCTAATGAGCTCCAGTGGCGCAATCGGTTAGCGCACGGTACTTATATGATGAGAATGTCTATCTTTTCATTAAGAATATTCACACTTACCTCATGGAAGATGGTTATAATGTGCATACTGTCAGGATTGGCATCAATCGATTGTATTTTTCCTTGAATTTTGGTCATATTTTCATGGTTCTCTGAATGCCATGTAATTTTGGATTATATCTCTAACATTTTTAATAGCATGTTGCAATATTCTAGATCCTGTTAAAAATCTTCTAGTGAATATGATCTCTAGTTTGTGTTTGAATAAGCCATCAAGCTGTTAGGTTCAGACTACAGTTCTGTCTCATCTTCTGTGGGCAAAAACTCAATGTCAATTCAGGTTTCAGAGCTTTTTCTATGATATTTGGGTCTGCCTGGTGCATGAGCCACCCACACAATGTTTAGTCTGAGATTTAGGAAGTCATCTATATCGTATTTCAGTTGTGGAAACATTTAATATACTTCTTTGGATCTGTTCTCTATGTGCACTGCTTGGGATAAGAGCCCAGAATTTATGTTAGTTCATCCCAGAATTAGAAGATGCATTTTTTTAGTGCTCTTCTCTTTCTGATTTCTTCCACATGTGTGGATGCCCTGGGGCCCTTTGGTCCAGTTTCTTTGTTCAGACAGATGGTGTTAGTTCAGAGTTTTAGCCTTCTGCATTGATGTGCAATCGTGCCTGACTGGAGTCAGCTTTGGAGTGAGGTGTTGCTAGAAGAGAGAAGAATACAATGTGCATTATTCCCACAGCCTTCCACTTCCGGCACCTTCTTCTAGTTCCACTAGCCAGGCATCCTTCTGTTAGGGCTTGAGTTGCCTGTGCGTCACCTCCATGGTAGTCCTGTATCACATATGGCTGGCTTCAGAGTAGGGCGAAGAGAGAAAAGAGAAAAAAGAAAAAATGGAGACCCCCCCCCCATACACAATTTCCAACATGCAAGAATAAATTTTTCAGTCTTCTATTGAACTGTTCTAGGATTTGGACCAGTTTGGGGTCATAAGCAAGAAAGAAGGGAAGAAAAAAATAAAATTGTAAACCTCAATCTCCTATGCATCATTATTCAAATTTTGACTTTAGTCCTCAATCTACTTGATATTACTTTGAGTTATCAGTAGTTTACTTTTGTATTATGTCCGGTGTCAAATGTGATCAATGGGAAAATAGACTGTAGTCAATTAACTCAATCTGTGCTGGACCCTGTAAATATTCAATGGAAAATAAAATAAAAAAGCAAAGAACTGCCAAACTGCCAATATATTGTTCTATCGCATGGAAACTATCTTTTAAAAAGTCATATGAACTACTCTGTTTTAGAACAGTCTGTCTTACAAAAATATTCAAGGATGTACTGCGGCTTAGAAACTGATGTCCCCAAACATGGCGCCATGCTATTTTGACCGCAGGCCCTTGGACACCGGCACACGCAGAAGTAGTTGTTCTCTGAAGCTACTTTATCTGCCTCAAGTCCAGACCTGCTGAAGAGGAAAATAATTACCCCTGGTCCCTTTCCTGCGTTTTCATTAACCGAAAATGTATTCAGGAAGGAGGACAGAAGTTTGTCGACACACCTGTACACACTTTTGTCACAAGCCACTGCTGTCTATTTTGGTCCCATTCAGTAATTCAAAGATAATCTTTTACTGGCCACTGTTCCCTCTTTGAACCCAACCAACTTTGTATGTTCTCCAAGTCTATTCATTTCCCCCTAAAATTCATTCACTATCCCACAAATTGCCACATTTCACCTATCTCCCCTCCCCTGTGAAGAAGGGTATATAAGCATCTATATCCCAGCGGGTTACTGGGTAACCATTCTCCTACCATTCCCCCATACTGCACACGTTGAAATAAAATTTGCGTACCTCACCTCCTGCTAACCTGCCTGTTGCCATTTGAATTCCAGTGAACTTCACGGGGCAAAAGGAGAGTTTTCCCTTGGCCCCTCCAGTGTCAGTGCAGGGAAAAGGACAAGCCAAAGCTGCTCCTCAGTCCAGGGGACCGAGGGCCTGGCAGCCGGCAGAAGGGGAAGACACCAGTCAGACTCCTGGTCTCTCTCTGTCTCTCTGTGGAATCTGATTGAGTGGAAAGTAGAAATCACTGTTTGTCTCTTTTTCCTTTCCATATTTAAGATTAATAGGAAAAAACAGTTTATGACTAGTCTTAGATATAGCAACTCTGGTGCATTTTGGGTGTGAATGTTCATGTTGTCTAATCCTTTTTCTCCCAGAAATAGCTATTGTTGCTCCATTGTCTTCATCTTCCTGTGTTGTTTTCTCATAAAAATGGGGACCATAGGGTTGGACTTGGGCCTAAAACCTCTATAAGCCTGTTGTTTGAGGTGCCCCCCACTCCCGACGAACTGGTGAGTTTTATAGTTTTCATCAGACCAGTGTACAAATTGTGCTTTGGGTCCCCAACAATAAAGCCTGGATGAGGTTGCCTGTCACCTTGTTCTGTGTCCACAAGAGCTTGACCTGTGGCCGAGTGGAAGCGTGATTTTCAGGTCACGACCAGTCGCCAGTTTGAGGAATAGGAACCCAGAGGCAGGTATGATACTAGGCAGCACACGCTTCACTCCAAACAGGCAAGGTTCTCAGGAGAGTTTGTCTTAATTAGAATTCTATCTATAGGGTGATTTTGTTGTCTGAACCTTTGCTGCCTGGCTAGTCCTGGAAAAGTCCAACCCCAGCAGGGCCTGTGTCCCGTGTCACAGGTTAAGAGTTCTGTGACTGGCAGCCCTGTACAAATTTGTGGGATATTGGAGGCACCATACACAGAAACACCACCTTTAACCATCTGTGGTAACAAGAGTCTTTTGCTCTCTTAGCCTATTTCTGTGAGTGAATTTTTGGGAGATCATGAGGGCTTCATCATCTGCACCCATTTTAAAAATGATGCTTACATCCGTGGTGTGCTAACCTGGAAAGTCACCTCTGGGACTTTCCATGAAAAAGCCTTATTGGTTTGATTTCCTTGGGAATAAATGCATTGGCTATATTTAAAAGAAAAACTTTTAGAGAACTCTCATTTAACAGCTATCTAATTTGTACCTATATGAAACCCAAAAGGAATATAGCCTTAGAAACTCTCTTAGCAAGACTTCAAAAAGACAGAAGTCAGAATGAAAATGAAGTTAAAGACTTTTTACACTCCAACTGCCTGCTTTCGATTCCCAGAGGGATCTGCAAAGCGGCACTCCGGCTTGTCGTCTAGGGCTGGGGCTCTGTCCTTTCACTGCTGTGACCTGGGGTTCAGTTCCTGGCCAGGGAGCCAGTCCCTTGAAGTTGTAAATCAGAAGAAAAAAACAATTTATAAAATTACCTGGAATCATTTGTTTTGAATTTATATTTGTGTGACTCTTGACTTTTTGGGGAACTCATTTGTTTTTTCCTTTACTATTGTCATTGATCCCTCCCGAGGGCAGCCATTATTTCCTGTTACTGAGCCTTCCTGTTCCCTTCAGCTCTCTCTGGCTGGAGGCTCTGGCTCTTGGGAGGAGGCTTCTTTGCCCCTCTTTGGAAATGCCTCATTTGTGTCCTTGGTTAAGTCATAAAAACTTATTGGTTTTGGACTGGGTCACCTGCCAGATAAATTTGGTTTAAAAGAAAGCAACGAAAAAAGGGTCAAAAGCCAGGAATATTGGCTGTTTGACCCAGCTGAAACCTAATAAGAAATTTTAAAAAACTTTTTTTTCAAAGAACTCTATGGTCAAGTCAGTTTAATTAAAAACTTATATTTAGGCTATAATTGATACCTATCTATTTATTTTTACAAAGGCTTTTCTGTTTTTTCTCTTTTAGATTCTGTTTCTCCCCTGAGAATTTTTTTCAGTTGACTGAAGCCTGAAGCCCTTTCTTTATATATATATAAATATATATTTATATAAAAACTTATATATATGTATTTACATATATTTACATATATATATAATCTGGGTCCCTTCAGTTTGCTTCCTTTCTTGTTGGGATGATTTTTGCTGAGAAAAAAATGTAAAATTTTAAGAAAGCTCAAAATCTCCCTAAATTGGCTCTTCTAAGGCTTATTTTTCTATTTACTTCCACTTCTTCTTTTTGCTGCCTTCAGGACCACATAGAGGGATCTAGAAGGGACTTCTGGTGACCCCGAGACCTCTTGAGAAATAAAAAAATAATGGCACTAACCCCCTTTTTTGGGGGGATGTTCTCTGCCTTCCTCACAGAAACCCCAGGGTTGTGGGCAGATTCTCCTGAGGTCTAAAGTTCTGCTTCCTTTTGCACTGAGCCCCCATCTTCTTGGTTTATGTGTGTTGTATTTTTATGTCTACCCGTTTGCTATGTCTATACATGTGTTTGTATGTGCCTAATGGTAACAAATTGATTTAAAAACAAACACTTATAAATTAAGTAAAGAAGTCTAAATGCCTTTCAAATACATGTGACTTTAGTAATCTTTGGTAAATAAAACTAGTTTTAAAATTGCTGGTAAAATAAACTAAAAATGTCTTCAGAATTTCATGTATACATTTTTGCCTGGAGCTATTGGTCAGACAGGTTTGTGCTGTCCCTACTAAATGTATTAAGGTCATGAAATTGTTGCTTCTGTGATATTTTTGATAATTTGCTGGATTTGTCTGTGAGGTAAAATTGCGAGGGCTGGCTGCTGGGCTCTGGTAAAGCCTTGCGTGTGTCTGGCCGCGAGCCTATGTCTCTGCTTCTGAGCTTCTATTCTGAGGTTCAGATGGATAGTCATGGTGAAGCCTGGGGACATAAGTGTGTCCACAGCAGCTGGGGTGCCAGCAGCAGGGAAGAGCCACACCCAACATGGCGCTGTCCTCCCTCATCCAGCTCTGCCTTCTGACCATGATGGGAGAGGTAGAATCCTCCAGACATTGTCTTCACAGCTGTGCTCTCTGTCCTGGGCTCTACACTTGGTGTGTAAATCCAGGACCCAGATGGACCCTGCTTTTCATAGCCATCCTGGGTGCCACTTCGGTATTTAGACACAGGACAACTGTTGGGCAGACACGGGCAGGTACCCATGCCTAATATCTTAAAGACCTTGGTTAAGACAAGACTGGCTGATTCAGCCTTGGCCTGGTTTTGCATTTTAAAAAGAAAAAACAAGGCCGGGCATGGTGGCTCACGCCTGTAATCCTAGCACTCTGGGAGGCTGAGACGGGCGGATCGTTTAAGCTCAGGAGTTCAAGACCAGTCTGAGCAAGAGTGAGACCCCGTCTCTACCAAAAATAGAAAGAAAAAAAAAATTAGCCGGGCATGGTGGCACATGCCTGTAGTCCCAGCTACTTGGGAGGCTGAGGCAGGAGGATCGCCTGAGCCCAGGAGTTTGAGGTTGCTGTGAGCTAGGCTGACACCACAGCACTCTAGCCCAGGCAACAGAGTGAGACTCTGTCTCAAAAAAAAAAAAGAAGAAAACAACTTAAATGGCTTTGTTTTCCACAAGCAATTCAAACATAATTATTAAAAACTAGTAAATTAGGCAAATGTGAATGGAGTAAATGTTTGTATATACACTTATGATAGTTTCAAAAATCTTTTTAGTAATTTAACACCTTGAAGTCATGTTATGTTAAATTAAGTAACAAATAATCATGAAATGTCTGAATCATTTCTAAGTTAAAACACTGAAACATTTATTATTAATGATGAGTTTAAGTTTGTATACTCTGAAATCTTACTTTTATGTGGTATGGTACAGAAAAGCTAAATATACCTAGATTTGTTGATAAACTTTAAAAAATTGAGGAAACATTTTTTTAAAAGTTATAAAATGATTTTTATTAACTGCTGATATAAAACGGTTACTTCTTAGGTTTTCAGTAAAAATTAAGATACTAGTTAAAATTATGATTAATATATGTAATTAAAACTATTAAAAATGAGAAACAATTCTGTATGCAAAGTGTACCGAAAAATGCAAGATATATTTTTGGTAAGAACGTTTATAAGGAAGGCGTGAGGACGTGGTTTTGTTAAAGGAAAATTAATTTTGTCTAGTTTAGAGGTTATTTAAAGGTTGTTTAAGAACAAGTGAATGCAGGGAAAAAATGATATAGATAAAACTCAATGAATATAAAAAGTCTGCAAAAGTAAGAGAATGGAAAAAGATTGTAAGAGCTTACAGAAAGTTTATGGAAATTTTATCTTGTGTGGCCAAAACTGACTGAGATTGGATAGATTTGTTTATAAGTTTTTATTAAAATTAGCTTTAGTATTAAGAGTACACTAAACTAGTGTTTGGTATTCTCTTGTAAACAAGATTTTCATGTAAATATTGATAAAATAATAAAATATTTTGTTCACCTTTTGAGTAAATTAATAAAAAAGGGAGAGAAAAAGATTTTGTGTGCCTCATGTTGTCTGCTGTCTTTATTGGGTGTTTTGAGTATTTGGAAACTGAGTCGCTTTGTATTAAAGAGTAAAGGTTTTTGCTTTTTGGAATCTTCTGATTATCATTTTGGCCAAATGAATAATTATTTTATAGTAACCTGTGCTCCTATTTTGATCAAGTTTTAAACCTTTGACATAGTCTACAGGCTTACTAAAATCATATTTCAAAATCTATAATTAAGTTTTTTTTACCTCAAACTAACATTGTGATGTCGCAAATCTGAGATTCTTTATGAAAGGGAAGCAAACTTTAAAAAGCCTATATAATCCAGTTGGGCATGGTGGCTAGTCGGCTACTTAGGAGGCTCAGGCAAGAGGATCACTTGAGCCCAGGAGTTAGAAGTTCCACTGAGCTATGATGACACCACTGCACTCTAGCCTGGGCAGAGACCCTGTCTCAAAAAAAAAAAAAAAAAAAAAAAAAAAAAAAAAAAAAAAAAAAAAAAAGCCTGCATGATAAATCACTATGCTTACTGCTCTTTATGTAAATAATGAGGCCAAGAATAATAAGACTAAAACTTACTTTGCAAATAAATTGGTCTTACTGTGATTTATCCTTGGTAGAAATGGCAGAATGAAGAGAGAAAAGTTATATTTCATAAAAAATATATTATTAGATTCCAGCTCATTGGTTCTCACATTTCTGACTTACAATCACTAAAAATTAAAACTTCCTTTTCTCCAAGGCTCTATAAGCTGAAGCTAGCCCACTTGGTTTTGAAGAAACCCATCTTGCCTCCCCTGTGAAGAAGGGTATATAAGTAAGCATCTCTGCCCCACTGACTTATTGGATACTCATTCTCCTGCAATCCCCCCATGCTACACATATTAAAATAAAATCTGTGTACCTGTTCTCCTATTAATCTGGCTGCTGTCGGCTGATTTTCCACAAGCCTTGAGAGGGTGATGAGGAAGGTTTCCCTTGGCCCCTACAAAAGGTTAGTCCAAAGAGGTGATTACTAATACATCTGTACATTTCTTTTGTTTAATCAGGACCTAAGTTCTATATTTAGAAGACAATATAAGATCATATCTTTATGATCTTGGTTAGTATTCTTAGAAATTAAAATGAAAAATAACAGCTGACACTGAAAACATTAAAAGATTTTTAAAAAGGAACATTTAAACAACCATTAAGTCAAAGAGGAAATCACAAGGGAAATTACAAAAGAGATTGAGACAAATAAAAACAAAAGCACAAAGTATCAAAACTCATGAGATACAGTGAAAGCACTACTAAGGGAGAAATTATAACTGTAAATGCTTACATCAAAAAAAAGAGAGAGATCTCAAGTTAACAATCTAACTTTACACTGTAAGGAACTAGAAAAAAATGACAAACTCAAAGTTAGCAGAAGGAGAGAACTAGTAAAGATTACAGTGGAAATAAAAAAAATATATAAAAATAATAGAGAAATCAATAAAAGCAAAAGTTGGTTCATCAAAAAGACCAACAAAATTGACTAGATTCTCTAAAGGAAAAAGAAGATGCAAATTATTGAAATCTGAAATGAAAATGGGGTTCTTGGTACCAATATAACAGAAGTAAAAAGGATTATAAAATATAGTATTGTTCCAGCAAGTGTTAACAGCTCTCACAACAGCTCTTGACCAGGGAAATAACCGAGCAGCAAGTGGAGAGTGGACAACAGCCTTTATTCCCTCAGCATGCTCCGCTGACTTCTGATCTTCTGACCCCCGTTCCCCGGTCTCCTCCAGCTTTTATACCTTTGGTAGGACTCAAAAAGCGTCCAATCAGCAACAAGCTTTAACATCCAATCAGGAACAAGATTTAACATTCAATCAGCAACAAGCTATAACATCCAATCAGGAACAAGCTTTAACATCCAATCAGGAACAGTGGGATTCAAAAAGTACCCAATCAGGATCACGTGAGCGGTGTGACCAGAGGAAGGGAGCAGGCGGCCGAGTACCCAGCACAGGTCCTGACCGAACGAGGCCTGGTTCCAGCAGGGTGCACCTGCACACCCGCCCGCCTGCTGCCTCCAGCTGGCTCAGCACAGCACCGGCCCACGGGGATGCGGAGCAGCGGGGAGGTGGCTAGTGGCCGCGTCCCAGCGCCCGACGGTTTTCCCCATCAGTATGAACAATTGTGTGCCAACAAATTGGATAACTGAGATGAAATTCCTAGAAACACACAATGTGTCAACACTGAATCATGAAGAACTAAAATATATGAAGAGACATCTAATTAGTAGAGATACTAAATCAGTAATCAAAACCTCTTCAAAAAGAAAAGCCCTGGATCAGATTGCTTCACAGGTGAATTCTGTTAAACACTTAAACAGGCATTAACAATCTTTCTGAAACTCTCAAAAAATTGAAGAGAGGGAATACTTCCAGATGCATTCTATGAGGCTAGCATAACCTCGATACCAAAGCCAGGCTGAAGCACTACGAGGAAAGCAAGCCACAGACCAATATCCCTGATGAATACTGATGCAAAAATCCTCAGAAAAAATATAAGCAAACTAAATTCTACAGCATATTAAAAGGATTATACTCCAGGACCAACTGGCATTGATTCCTCAAATGCCAGGATGGTTGGACATACAAAAATCAATGTAATACATCACATTAAAAGAATGAAAAACAAAAACCACACAGGATCATCTCAATTGATGTAAAAAAAAAAAAGCGTTTGACAAAATTTAACAAACTTTCATGATAAAAACACTCAACAGTCTGGGACTAGAAAGAAGCCATGTTATCATAATAAAGACTATGTATGAAAAATCCACGGCTGGCATCATACCCAACAGTGAGAGTTTGAAATCTTTTCCTCTAAGATCAGGAAGAAGACAAGGAGGCCTGTTTGCATGACTTCTAGTCAACACAGTATTTGAAGTTTTAGACAGCCATTAGGCAAGAAATATTTTTTAAAAAGCATATAAATTGAAAAGGAAAAAGTAAAATTATCTGTTGGCAGATAACATGCTCTTATATGCAGAAAACCCTAAATATTTCACACACAAAAAAAACATTACAACTAATAAACAAATTCAGTAAAAGTTGCAAGATACAAAATCAACACCCAAAAATCAATTGTATTTCTATACACAAACAATAAACAATCTGCAAAGGAAATTAAGAAAACAATTCCATTATCAATAGACTCAAAAAGAATAAAATATGAATAAATTTGACAGAAGTGAAAAAGTACACTGAAAACCACAAAACATTGCTGAAAGAAATTTTTTTAAAAAACACAAATAAATGGAAAGACGTCTGTGTTCATGGACTGGAAGAATTAATATTGTTAAGATGGTAACAGTATCCAAAGTGATCTACAGATTCAGTAAAGTCTCTATCAAAATCCCAGTGGTATTTTTTGCACAAATAGAAAATCCATCTTGGAAGTCATATGGTATTTCAAGTAATCCTGGATAGAGAAAACAATCTTGAAAAAGAACAAATTTGGAAGATTCATACTTCCTGATTTCAAAACTTACCACAAAGCTATGGTAATTAAAACAATATAATAATAATACAGACATATTGACCAATGGAATAGAATAAGAGCCCAGAAATAAACCCTTGCATATATGACCACATTATTTTTTTTCTTTTTTTTTGAGACAGAGTCTCACTCTTGCCTGGGCTAGAGTGCCCTGGCGTCAGCCTACCTCACAGCAACCTCAAACTCCTGGGCTCAAGGGATCCTCCTGCCTCAGCCTCCCAAGTAGCTGGGACTACAGGCACATGCCACCATGCCCAGCTAATTTTTTTTTTTCTACTTTTGGTAGAGACCGGGTCTCGCTCTTGCTCAGGCTGGTCTCGAACTCCTGAGACCAGCTGCCTTAGCCTCCCAGAGTGCTAGGATTACTGACGTGAGCCCAAATGATTTTGACAGGGGTACTAAGACCATTCAATGGGGAAAAGACAGTCTTTTCAATAAATGATACTGGGTAAACTGGATATTTACATGCAAAAGAATGAATTGGACCATTACTTTACAGACATATAAAAATTAACTCAAAATGGATCAAAGACCTAAGCCTAAAGCTAAAACTATAAAATTCTTAGAATAAAATGTAATTAAAAAGCTTCATGACATTGGATTTGGCTATGATTTCTTGGATATGAAATCATATTAAAGCATATCAAGTCATATCAAAGCAAAGCATAGACAATAAATGAAAAAAGTAGATAAATTGGACCTCTTCAAAATTAAAAACTTTGTGCATCACAGGGCACTATCAAGAAAGTAAAAAGAGAAGCTATGAAAAGATAGAAAATGCTTTTAAATCATATATCTAAAAAGGGATTAATATTCACAATATATAAACAATAGTTAAAACTCAGGCCAGGCATGGTGGCTATGCCTATAATCTTAGCACTCTGGGGGGCCGAGGCGGGTGGATTGCTGGAGCTCAGGAGTTAGAGACCAGCCTGAGCAAGAGCGAGACCCTGTCTCTACTATAAATAGAAAGAAATTAGCCAAACAACTAAAAGTAGAAAAAATTAGCTAGGCATGGTGGCGCATGCCTGTAGTCCCAGCTATCTGGGAGGCTGAGGCAGGAGGATCGCTTGAGCCCAGGAGTTTGAGTTTGCTGTGAGGTAGGCTGACGCCAGGGCACTCTAGCCCAGCCAAGAGTGAGACTCTGTCTCAAAAAAAAAAAAAGTATAGTTAAAACTCAATAACAAGAAAGCAAACAACACAATTAAAAATGGGCAAAGGACATATTTATAAAGAAGATATATAAATGGCCAGTAACCACATGAAAAGATCCTCAGCATCACTAATCATTAGAGAAATACAAAGCAAACCACACTGAGATACCACTTCATAACCATTAAAATTACTATTACATAAACAACAACAACAAACCAGAAAATGCCCAGCTTGGTGAGGACATGGAGAAATTAGAATCCTTGTGCACTACTGATGGGGGTGTAAATGGCGTAGTCACTGTGGGAAACAGTATGACTGCTCCTCAAAGAATTAAACCTAGAATTACCATATGATTCACCAATTTTACTTCTGGGTATATATTTTAAAAAAAAGAAAGTACAGACTCAGATATCTGCATACCAATGTTCATAGCAGCATTATTCACAATAGCCAAAAGATTGAAACAACCCAAATATACATAGACAAAGGGACAAGCAAAATGTGGTATATACATAAAGTGGTATATTATTCAGCCTTAAAAGGGAACGACATTCAGGCACATGCTAAAACATGAATGGACCTCGGAGACACTATTCTAAGTAAAATAAGCAAACACAAAAGGAAAACTGTTGTATGATTCCACTTCTAGAATGTTCCTGGCATAGGCAAATTCATAGAGGTAGAGGGCATACGGGTAGTTGCCAGAGGCTGGGGTGGAGACAGCGATATGGGGTGTTATTATTTAACGGCTGGAGAGTTTTAGTTTGGGATAATGAAAATGCTTTCAAAATGGGTGGCGATGATGGTTGCAAAACAATGGAATGTACTTAATGTTGCTTAACTGTACACTTCAAAATGGCTAAAATGGTAAATGTTATGTTATGTGTATTTTACCACAATAAAAAAAGTAAAAAGAGAAAAGTATAAAAATATTTTTTTGCCAACAGATATAGGCATTTAGAGGAAATATTTAAACTTCAAAACACTTTTCAAAAATGACCCAAGAATAAATGGAAAGTTGGAATAAAAATATATATTTCTTTTTTTTTTTGAGACAGTCTCACTCCGTTGCCCAGGCTAGAGTGCCGTGGCGTCAGCCTCGCTCACAGCAACCTCAAACTCCTGGGCTCGGCAATCCTCCTGCCTCAGCCTCCTAAGTAGCTGGGACTACAGGCTCATGCACCAACACGCCGGCCTATTTTTTCTATTTTTAATAGAGAGGGAGTCTCACTCTTGCTCAGGCTGGTCTGGAAATCCTGGCCCCAAGCAATCCTCCCACCTTGGCCTCCCAGAGTGCTAGGATTACAGGCATGGAGCCACCTCACCTGGACTTGAGTTTATATTTGATCAATCCTGAGCTTATGTATGCTACAATTTGGAGTGTCATGACATTTTAGAAGGATTGTTGATTACTCTCCCCAATAGAAGATAATATTGGAGACCTTCCATCCCCTTCTCCTTCCTCCTTCCTCCTTTTCTTTCTTCCTCCTTTCCCTTCCTCTTCTCTTTTCCCTTTCCTTCTCCACTCTGTCTTTTCTAATAAACATTTATTACAAAAAGAAAAAAAATCAAAGACAACAAAAAACACTTTGACTTCAACACCATGAACAAAACTTAATTCAAAATGAATCAGACATAAATGTGAAAATTATAACTATAAATTTTTCTAACAGAAAACATACTAGTCTTCATGAACTTAGAGTAGGTAAAGTTTTCTTAGGTAGGACACTAAAATGCCCCAACATTAAAAAGAAGTGATATATTAGTCTTCCTTAAAATTAAAAATTTCTCTTCAATAAAATACACTGTTAGAGCCCAGATCCGCAGGACCATGGGACAGAGAGACAGAGTCACCGAGGCTGTAATCACCAAAAGGAGTTTTATTATCTAGCTAGCTAGAGTCCAAGCCTCAGAGCACCAACACAGTGGTCTCTATTCGGGCAGGGACCCCGAATGGGGTGGGTGTGAGCTTTTTATACTCAGTGCACATAAGCTGTTCACGCGCTGATCATGCATCTGCCCTTTACAGTGATTTGTTCTACATTCTGATCACGCAGCTGCCCCTTACAGTGATTGGTAAGCTCCTTATCTGCCGTTTTTTTCAGCCTCTTACTTCACCCTGTCCTTGAGGGTCCTAATATGTTTCGGGCGGCCTCCAGAATAACACTATTTTTTCTGCATTTTGTTCCAGCCCATAATGCCCTGCAGTAAGCTGTGGTCAGCAAGCAGGCAGTAAACAAAAGCTAGAAGACAGCCGTTAGCCTAATAGCCCAGTATTCTACAATACCATTAAGAAAATGAAAAAGCAAGACAGTGATTTGGAGAAAATATTCTCAATACATATATCTGAAACATTCATATCTGGAATGAATCAACAGTTCCTATACAACTCCTCAAAAAAAAATTTTAATTTAAAAGAAAAAAAAATTTTCCAAGACCTGCACAGGCACATCAAAAAAGAAGATATCTGAACGGCCAATAAACATACATCAGAAGTGTTCGACATTGTTAGTCATAAGGGAAATGCAACTAGAATAAATGCCTTGTGATGCCACTGACAACTACCAAAACGGCTGCAAAGTGTTGTTTGCGGGAATATGGAGCAATGGCAAAGCTTATAACGTCAACCAAAGTGTAAAACAGAAAGCCACGCTGGAAAACTCTTTAGCAGTCTCTAATTGATTGGTAGACAGCAATTCCACTCCTAGGAACTTAAGAAAAATAAATCTAAATGTTCTTACAAAGATTTGGACCAGAATGTTCATAGCAATTTTGCTTCTAGTTGCCAAAAGCTGGAACCAATGAAATGTCCAGCACAGAAGCTCTAAGCAGCAAAAGGAGTGTATTCATGTTAATTGAAAATTACTGAGTAATAAAAACAACAGATCAATACATGCAACATGGATGAGTCTCAAAAACATTATGTTGTATAAAAGTCAGACCTCTAAGAATACATATTGAATGATTTATGGTAACTTTAAAACAAGATACAGCTCACCTATGGTAATAAAAATCAAAATAGTGGCTGACTCTGGGTGGGAGGAGATTGAAATGAGGCAAAGGAAACATTCCACATGATGGAATATTCTCTATCGTAATCGAGGTGATAGTAACAAGATGCATACAGGTTTCAAAACTCATTAATTTGTACTTTAAAAATTTATGTATTTTACTGTATATAAATCATGTACCCGTACTGCTTCCGTATAAAATTTAAATGTTGAAAAAAAATAGTGTTCAAGTGTGTTTACAGCCTTTTCATGTGAATAACTACTACTTCATGAATAACTTTTTGTTTACTTACAATTGTAACAATAAACAGTTATAAGTATGTTGTGGTTCTCTGTATTACAGTCAATTGCCTGTTCACATACACATAATATACGATGTGTACAGTTTTAACAATATTTTTGCTAAATCATCTTTAATGATTAAATGAGCATATTTATTGAGATGTAAATATATCTTTGTTGCCTCATCATAAAAATGGGGTAATATATATTGTACTCATTTTAATTTTCTAGTAAATAATTTTTATTGTATTTTTCAAAAGTAACAGTTTTGGTTGATTGAAAATAAAAAGAAAATATGGTCCTTTCCCATAGATAATGTAAAAGTATCTATCTACAACATATAATTGAACAAGAATTAGTATAGAAATATTAAGAAATATTAAGAATTACAGATCAATAATTAAATATTTCCAGTCAAAATCAGCCAAAAAGAATGAACAAGTATTTTAGAGTAGAAAATACAATTTGCCTATAAACATCTGAATAGAAGCTCAGCTTTATTAATCAGAAACGTAAATTTAAAAAAAGGAAGGAAAAAGGAAAAAGGCTCTGATAAGGCTATATACTGTGTGATTCCAACTATATGACATTTTAGAAAAGACTAAACTATGAAAACAGTAAAAAGGTCAATGATTGCCAGGGGATTGCAGGGAGGAAGGGAGAGAGGAACAGGTGAGCACAGAGGGTATTGAGGGCAGTGAAACTGTTCTGTAGGATGCTGTAAGGATGAGCATATATGTTTATGCAATGGTTGACTCTCACGACACTTGGCTCTCCGATACATTCTTGGCCCTTACTGGGTATTACTGGGTCTATTTAGCAGAATATTCAGGACATTGGACTGGCTGCCCAGCATTCTTCTTGAACTAAGAGTCAAGTAAAAACTCAGAGAAATACTTTTACCTATTGTTTAATGAACTGATTTGAAAGGATATTAAATGGTAATTTCCTCTTATCTCAGAATTTGGGTTGATGCTCAAGGCAAAGGGCAATAATGAACTGAATTCATAATAATGCCAACACACTGATTTGTTACTTAGTTGTATCTATTCTGGTATTTGTTGTGGACTTTGCTTCAATTACTACGTTTTCTATTCCTAACATCTGTACTTGGTTCCTTTTTTCACTTTCCCTGTTTTGTTTTTATTGCATATTGCTGTTTACCTTTCCCTTTATCATGTACTACATTGGGATTTCTCAAACCCCTGATTCAAGCAATCCTCCCACCTTGGCCTCCCAGAGTGCTAGGATTACAGGCGTGAGCCACTGCGCCCGGACTCATTGGGATTTCTAAAAACAGTTAAGTTGGGATCTCTGACTAGAAATATATCTCCTGCATTTAAAGTTGCTCTCTAGAATATGAACTTTAACTGTTTGAGCTACAAACAACAATACACTTGTATAAAATGTACAGAATTGTCACAACATATAACTAGTTTGTAAAAATCCTCTCCTGGAACCCAAGGTACCTTGTTACACCCAGTGTGAAAGATTAAAAGAAAAAGCAATACCTTGTGATCTGACTTCACCATTATACAATTCATTCATGTAACAAGAAACACATGTCCTCTAACTCTATTGCAATAAAAATGAAAGAGAGAGGCAGCATAGCATAGGTTTTAAGGTCATGGACTCTGGAGCCAAACTGCTTAGGCTCAAATTTTGTCTTTCTTACTTTTTGAGCTGGAACAATTGCTTAAATTCTGCATTTCTTATATTTCTTGCCAGGAAAATGAGAATAATAACATACATAGCTTTTAGGATGGTTTTAAGGATGGAATGGGTTAATATTTATATATTGCTTAGAAAAAATGCTAAGTGATAAAATATTGATGAGAAATTGGTTTACATGACATTCTTTCAACAAAAAATTAGGGAAATGCACTTTTTTGGGGGGGGCGGGGACAGAGTCTCACTCTGTTGCCCGGGCTGGAGTGCTGTGGCATCAGCCTAGCTCACAGCAATCTCAAACTCCTGGGCTCAAGCGATCCTCCTGCCTCAGTCTCCCGAGTAGCTGGGACTACAGGCATGTGCCAGCATGCCCAGCTAATTTTTTCTATATATTTTTAGTTGGCCAATTAATTTCTTTCTATTTTTAGTAGAGACGGGGTCTCACTCTTGCTCAGGCTGGTCTCGAACTCCTGAACTTGAGCCATCCTCCCGCCTTGGCCTCCCAGAGAGCTAGGATTATAGGCTTCAGCCACTGTGCCTGGCTAATTGTAACTTTGTACCCTCTTCCCACCTTTTCCTCCCCTCTCCCCTCCCCAGTCTCTGGTACCCACTGTTCTATTCTCTGCTTCTATGATATTATCAACTTTGTTTGTTTGTTTTTAGATTGCACATATAAGGGAGACCATGCAGCATTTGTCCTTCTGCGTCTGCTTATTTCATTTCATATGATGTCCTCCAAACATAACATGTATCCTACACTTGTTGAGTTTGATGTTCTTACATTAGGTCTAGTTCATTAATCATGGTCAAATTGCCTATATCTTTACTAATTTTTGTCTTGCTTGTCTAATTGTGTGTCTGACTTTCTGTCTTATGTTTAATCAATTTTTGCTTTACATGTCTGAAGGTTAACTAATTGAGTATATAATATTATATACGTATTATATTTTGCTGGTAAATTGAATCTTTTATGTTATAAAGTATCCCCCTTTATTTCCATGATGATTAGTTTTATGTCATTTAGTTAGGCTATAGTCCCAAAGTTATTCAATTAAACATTTATCTAGGCTGCTGTAAAAGGATTTTGCAAAAGCCCTTAGCATATGCAATCAGTTGGCTTTAAGTAAAGGAGATTATGTTCAATAATTTGGGTGGGCCACATCCAATCACTTAAATGGTTTTAAGACAAAAAACTTCCGGTTCTTCTTCTGAAGAAGAAATTCTGCCTATGAAATGGGAGTTTCCAGCTCGTCAGCTTGCTCTCCTGATTTCTGACTTCCTTGTCTCCACAATAACGTAAGCCAATTCCCTGAAGTCCTTTGTCTGTCTGTCTGTCTATATATCTATCTGGAATATCTGCTACTTATAGGCTCTTTTTCTCTGAAGAACCCTGATTGATATGATCTCTAATGATACTATTTACCTCAAATTCTAATTTACCTAAAATTTATATAGTTATACCAGTAGCTGTTATTAGTGTTTGCATGATATATTTTTTCTTTTTATATTTTAACATTTTTGTATCCTCATATTTTAGGTCTTAGATAAGGTATTTTTAAAAGTCGAGTATGATAATCTTTGTACTTTTTAATTAGAATGCTTTTTCTACATATAATTAATTATTGATATGTTTGGTTTTACATCTACCACTGAACTATTTGCTTTGTTTTTTTTTTTTTTTTTTTTTTTTTTGAGACAGGGTTTCACTCTGTTACCCAGTGCAGTAGCGCCATTGTATCTCGCTGCAACCTCAAACTCCTGGGCTCAAGGGATCCTCCTGCCTTGGCTTCCCAAGTAGCTGAGCCTACAGGCACCCACCACGATACCTGCCTAATTTTCTGTTTTTTAGTTGAGACGGGTTCTTCACTCTTGCTCAGGCTGGTCTGGAACTCCTGGGCTCAGGCGATCCTCCCTCCTTAACCTCCCAGAGTGCTAGGATTAGAGGTATGAGCCACCGCCGCCGCTGGCCTATTTGCTTTCTTTTTGATCTACCTGTTTAGTATCCTTTTTTATGTCTTCTGTTGTATTGATTAAAATTTATTTACTAATAAGCCTTTTCCATTTACTGGGCTGTTGTATATACATTCTTATAGCATTTTTAGTTGGTAACCCTAGCGATTAATGCATAAACCTGTAAATTTTCAAAATCTTTTATAAATTAATTCTAATTTTCTCTCCAGAACATGTAAGAATTTTAACACCTTTCATACCCCTCCTCACATTCATGATATATGAATTGTGATATATTTAAATTCAGTCTATGTATGTAGGTATAGCATCAATTTATCTAAATAAAACTCTGCACTACTTATTGGAATAATTATTTTATACATATATTCATTTAGATTCAGAGAGTTACCCCTTTTCACTGCTCTTCATTTATTGCTACTTCTGAAATTATTTTCCCTCTGCAGAAACAAGACTTCTTTAAAGTTTCCTTGATGGTAGACTTGCTGGTGATAAATTTGTAATTTTTGTTTGCCCCCAAATTATTTTATTTACATTTATAAAGGATATATTCCATGCATATATAATTCTCGCTTGACTTATTATTTTTAGATATCATTCTATTGTTGTCAGGTCTTACTTGCTTGAGAATTCCTCTGTCACTCTAATGAATACTACTTTGAAGGTGTTAATTTGTTTTTGTTTGTTTTTTAGGAAATTTTTATGTTTTAAAGACTTTCGTATTTGGTTTTTACAGTTTAACTATGATGTGATCAGGCGTGATTTTAATCTCATTTAGCCCAGCTTGAAGAGCATAGATTTTTTCTATTTGTGGCTTAGTGTCTTTCATTATATTTGAAAAATTCTTTGCCCTTATTGCTTTATTTATTTATTTTTATTTTATTTTATTTTATTTTTTTTTTTT
>VBSM01000500.1:8951758-8967826 GCA_008086735.1 Cheirogaleus medius
AAAAAAAAAAAAGAAAGAAATATAAGACATACAGAATTTAAGTAATTATCAGACTCATACAGCCAGCAAGTGAAAGAGGCAGGTGTAACCTAAGCAGTCTGGCTCCAGAGTTGCTCTCTTAAAAGAAGAGAGCACAAAGCATTGCTTTTCTCTCTCTCCCTCTCTCTTGGGACAAGGTACATGAGATTCCAGGGCAGATTTCCATGAACCAGTTACATGTTGTAACAATTGTAACAATTCTGCAGATAAGTATATTTTTATTTGTTTGTAGCTCAGTTATTGTCCACACTCTGGAGAGCACCATTAAATGCAACAATATATTTTTAGCCGAAGATTCCAACCTAACTGTGTTCTGAAATGTAATATAGGCAAATCTGAAGCAACCTCTGCCTCCCAATATAATTTTCCTCTTCAGAATATTAAATTAAGAAAATGAAACATATGCTTTAATGTTACTGCCAAAAGCCCAGAGTTTGCTTTATACTTGCAAAACGATAATATTCAGACTTGCTCCCTGCCCCAATCTCATACGTGCCCAGATGTCAGGATTGGATGGTTTCAAGGATGCACTATCAATGGTACAAGAGAACTGTCTTTTTCAAATACTACTAAACTTCATATCAAGGTTTGTTTTTTTTTTTCGTTCAGAGTTCTCTTGGAAAATGCAACAACTGTGGTAATTATAGAAACCCCTAGAACAGACTCAGAGGGTTAAAACAACCACCCCCCCAAAAAACAAAAACAAAAACAAAAAACTCCTCTTTGGAGTTAAGGAAATTATACTTAGGAAATTATTCTGTTAGCTGAGATGCTGAGGAAATTAGATTCAGTGTCTCGAAACATGAAAACAAAATTAGGGGTTACTTTTATGTCTTCACTGAAGATCTTTTCTAAAAATTATGAGCTCAAAAATGTATATTCCATCTTTCATACTCTGTGTATCAGCTTTCTATTCCAAAAGAAAATAATGTCTTCTGATTCCATATAGAAACAAAATACATTCTCTAATCTTAGCAAAATCCTCTGTATTATTCTTTTTAAATTTATATTAAACCCTTTAGGGATCCTCTGAACCAGAAGCATATTTGTTGATTGAACTTTACATTTGTTAAAGGTGCTGTCAAATAAAACATTACCCATGGTACATAACAAAAGAGTATTTCTGTCACTTGGGGAAAACAGCAATAACCAAAAAATCAGGTGTGCTACACCGTGAAACACAGAACAACAAAAAAACAACAAACATTTATTACTAAAGCACTAGAGCGCTGCATTTGTGTGGTCAGGGAGAAAAGTTCAGAGCAAGAAAAGGGGCTATCTAGTGGCACGCAGCCTGGATTTTTCATTGCTAAAAATCTGCCCTAACCAATTAAGATCGGACAATTACATACAGATCTTAAAAATGTTTCAACTTTATATGATATTTGCTTTCTTGTTGTATAGCTTACTTATGTATTAACTTATATATTGTTTTGTTTTTGTTTTTTTGAAGAGTGCCGTGGCATCAGCCTAGCTCACAGCAACCTCAAACTCCTGGGCTCAAGCAATTCTTCTGCCTCAGCCTTCCGAGTAGCTGGGACTACAGGCATGCGTCACCATGCCCAGCTAATTTTTTTTTCTATATATTTTTAGTTGGCCAATAATTTCTTTCTATTTTTAGTAGCGATGGGGTCTCGCTTTTGCTCAGGCTGGTTTCGAACTCCTGACCTTGAACAATCCTCCTGCCTCGGCCTCCCAGAGTGCTAGGAGCTAGGATTACAGGCATGAGCCACCGTGCTGGGCCCTAACTTATTATATATTAACTATATGGATGAAGCTTAAGACCTCACCCATATTGATTTGAGTCAGTCTTTCTGTTTGCACTAAGTCCTCAGGGTTCAGCATGGATGACCTGAAGGGTGTGCCCTGAAGACAGTGGATGGAGGAGGGAGGGGGGCAGGTTGTACAGGAAATTGCTCAGGGATCTTTATCTCATTTCAAGATGTTCCCTAGGTCTTTTGTTTCTATGTTTCCCTTTGAGATGAGATGATAATATGGTAAGGAAGACACTTTTATTTGGATTTCATTGTATTTAGTGAGCAAAAAACAAGCCTATAGTAAAACCAAAGTAGGTAACCATCAACCTCCTATATGTCCAGTAATGTGCCGAAGTCTTGTAAAAGATATAAAATTAAAAGCACTGGCCAAGCGCAGTGGCTCATGCCTGTAATCCTGGCACTTTGCAAGCCGAGGCAGGAGGATCCCTTGAGGCCAGGAGTTCGAGACCATCCTCGACAACATAGCAAAACCCTGTCTGCACAAAAAATTTTTAAAAATTGGCTGGATGTGGTGGCACATACCTGTAGTTCCAGCTACTCTGGAGCCTGAGCTAGAAGGATCCCTTGAGCTCAGGAGTTTGAGGCTACAGTGAGCTATGATGATGCCACTGTACTTAGCCGCCCAGGAAACAGAGCAAGACCTTGTCTCCAAAAACAAACAAACAAAAGAAACCTCACAATACAATCCTTGTCATCAGGAGGTAGTGAGATAAGAACATGGATTCTGAAAGTTGGAAACAGTTATGTTTGAATTACAATAAACTATATATACAAAAATAGTTCCATAAACTCTCTGAGCCTACGTTTCCTTATTTATTATAGAGATAACTTCTTGGGCTGTTACAAGAATTAAAGGAGAAATGTGTAAGTGAAATTATTGAGCAGAGTGCCCAGTCCACTACTAGACATTTAAAATATCTCATTTTTCTTCCATTCAAAGAGCTTGAAATGTACAAGCGTTCCGGGTAGGGGAGTGGGCGGCACAGCGACTTGCGCCAAGTGGATCTAGCCGCAAGGCGGACTATCCTTGGGAAGCCAAGACCATTTTTACAGTAACTGCTACTAGTAAATAAAAGGTTTTGGGTTTTTTTTCTTTTCTGAAGGAAAAGCTACCTGATGATTATAATGCCTGGATGGTCATTGCCGAGCAGCTGTCTGCTTTGATTGAGAATGGTCAACTCCGAGCAGAAGTGGAGAAGGTTTGAAATACGTCTTACGTTTGTCTTCTTTCTTCTTTTTTTATTTTGATAGAGATGAGGTCTCACTCTGTCGCCCCGACTAGAGTGCAACGGCACGATCAAAGCTCACTGCAGCCTCACACTCCTGGGCTCAAGCGGCCCTCCTGCCTCAGCCTCCCGAGTCATTGGGGTTTCAGGCATGAGCCACTGTGCCTGGCTGCCTTCTTTTGTTGCTTCTTTTTTTTTTTTTTTTTTTTTTTGAGACAGAGTCTCACTGTGTTGCCTGGGCTAGAGTGCCGTGGCGTCAGCCTAGCTCACAGCAACCTCAGACTCCTGGGCTCAAGCAATCCTCCTGCCTCAGCCTCTCGAGTAGCTGGGACCACAGGCATGTGCCACCATGCCTGACTAATTTTTTCTATATATTTTTAGTTGGCGAATTAATTTCTTTCTATTTTTAGTAGAGACGGGGTCTCACTCATGCTCAGGCTGGTTTCGAACTTCTGACCTCGAGCCATCCTCCCGCCTCGGCCTCCCAGAGTGCTGGGATTACAGGCGTGAGCCACTGGGCCCGGCCCTTTTGTTGCTTCTTAACATTATAAACTTGGTTTTGAAGCCCACAACATCACCAAAATTGATCTGAGTCAATCTCTCCATTTGTTTGCAGTTACCAGTGCTCAGCATTGAAGAGCTCCGAGGGCACAAGCTGCAGCGCCTCGCGCATCTGGTTCTGGGGTACATCACCATGGCATATGTGTGGAATCGAGGTGACGGAGATGTGCGCGAGGTTTGGAGATTTTCTACTATTACTTATGCCACGTGATAGATTTTCATCCAATTTCCATTTAACATAAAAATTTTCCAAAAGCATAATTTGTATTTTGCAAGGTTTAGATAACAGAAAAAAAGGAAAAAGAAAACATTCACTGGCTTAACATATCAACTAGTATCATTATTATAGTTTTAGTCTTTTACTTATATTACACAGTTGCTCTATCCTGTACAAATACCTATATATCCTGCTTCAACTTAAATTATATTGTAAGCATTTTTAATTACTACACAATCATTCTAGTCATTTGAAATGACTAAGATTTCATTGAATTTCTGAATTTAGTTTACTTACTAAATCCTCTGTTGATAAATACTTTGCTTGTTTTCAGTATTTCACTATTATAAATAATACTACAATAAATATCTTTGAATATGAACCATTTTTCTTTATTTATGATTTTTGGGAAGCCTGAATATTTTCTGGCTCTTCTTAGTTAATGCTAAAATGCTACCTTACATCTGTCAACACAGAAGAATATATTGGTTTCACTCTACTCTTATCAACATTAGATGACCTTAGTTTTAAAATAATGTCATCTTGTATGTGTATTTATATGTATACGTTTAAGTGTTAGTCACAGTCTTATTTTATAAAAGTAGTGATTATGAGCACATAGCCACTGTAGATTAGGTTTGATAGCTATTTCACTCTAAGTCCAGCCAAAAGAGAGTCCCAGTAACCTCTTCCTAGGGATTGGTGTAGCACAGATGAATAGAGGAGTCGAATAATGTGTACAGTCTGCTGGCTTCTGTTCCTTATCCACCCAGTAGTGCAACTAAAGTCCCACTGAAGTTCCACCACCCACCACCTCAGACTGGCCACACAGCCTTTTCCTTCCTGGTTAATTTCAAAATTCCAGCCACAAGCTGCTGGTGACAATGATTGCCCTGATTACCTAGGGACCATGCAATGCTAAGTCAGATGACAATGAGATGAGGAAGTCAGGCTGATCAAGAGCAAGATGTCAGCTTTATGACTAAAAGAGCTGTTGGGAAACATGGCTGGGTCGAGGAGACCAACAGGCTAGACAAAAGTGCACCCCAGAATCAGAGCGACCCACCCACCTCGTGGAGGGCAGTGCTAGACAACCGCAGGATCGCCCTGTGTGTGGCCGAACAGAGCAAACTTCTACAAGTGGCAGCCCCAGAAAAAGAAGAGTTGAGAAAAAGAGGCTTATCTGATTGCCATAGTTTCACCTCCCCTGAGAAAGGGTGAGCGAGAGCGCTGGGACTAGCCGAGTGTCCTCCCAATTTCCACAAGGAAATACAAAGAAAGGGGATAGCAGATTCCTTCTTGGAGCACAAGAAAGTTTTCAAAACCAAGCACCAATGTCATTCAATGGTGAAGCTTTCTTTAAAAAAACAAAACAAAAACAATCACCCAGGAGAGAATTTCTTTCCTCACTGTGCCCTGAGAGCAGCAATTTATTTAGACTTACCCAAAAGTCATAATTATAAAAACTTTCACCATCTCTGAGACAGTTGATTTTATCTTTTTATTGCCAGTGGATAATATAGCATCTTGCATTGAAAAATTGGTTTATAAATATTCATGGAACGGACGGAAGAACGAACGAGTGAAAGTCCCTCACAAGGCCACAGAAAGTCAGAGGCGCGTTCGTCCCTCTTGCACTCTGCCACTTTTACTCTCTGTGGTCAAGTTTTGTCCTCATCAACCCCAATCCAAAACATGAACATTTAACAATTTAAGTTATGAAATGAAGAAAAGAAAAAATATTACGTTTGTATGGTTTCAAAGTGCCATTATATAGAACAGATAATATTTTAGTATCCAGAAAGCAGAAAAAGAGGTAAGATGGTTAAAACTAAATACTGTGTTTTAATTAGATCTTGCCAAGAAATATTGCCATTCCTTACTGCAAACTTTCTGAGAAGCTGGGACTCCCTCCTATTCTCGTATATGCAGACTGTGTCCTGGCAAACTGGAAGAAAAAGGATCCCAATGGGTAAGCAAACTGTGATTCTAATAGGAATTGATAGGGTGCATGCTATTTAAATCAAAAAATAGTTATTTATTGGTCTAATTTTTAGCAGTACAGTTTTCTTCTCTGTTAGTTTCTTGGACTGCTATGTCTATAACTGCAAATGTATTATACATATACGAGAGAGGTGTATAGTTAAAATACAGCAAAATGCCCAAATCTTAAATCGTCAGTTTGAATCTTACTACTGTATGCATACATCCAACCCCACCCTAAGCAAGATATAGAATATTTTTATCACCTCAGAAAATTCCTTCGTGCTTTTTTTTCCATCCAGTTTCCTTCCCAGCCATAGGTAAATGTATTCTTATTTGTATTCTTTGTCTTGTCAAAAGTTATTTTGTTTTTTTATTAAGCGTATGTCAATGAAATCATAGAGTATGTACTCTTTTGTATCTGGCTTCCTTTGATTAACATGTTTTTGAGATTATACTAATCTAATTTTTAAGTAGCCACTTGCATTTAAGAGTTGACACATCTTTAGCAGTAGAGGCAGCAATGTCTGGATTTTCAGGGCAGTCTACTCAAAATCTAGGCCTTGTTGTATCCATCGAGTGATGGCAACTGCTATAATAAAGGGACAAGAGAATTAATGTGTCTTGGTTCCGCGCACCTGTAGCAGACAACTCTGCAAATAGGAATGCAGCAAATTGAAAGGATTTGATCTGGAAAGTTTCTTATTAGTAACAACTGTTAATAGTTTTGACTGTCCATGTGTGCTCCTTGCATGTTTAATTTTTTGTTTCACTTATAAGTTATTAAGTTAAATGTTTACAATGCCTACTTGAGAAATAGAAGAAGCATATATTTTTTCTTTTTTACCTATGTCTTACCTCTGATAGATCAGTAACATTTAATCTAATAACAATAGCTCAAAGCCATTTGATTTTACATTGGTTTTCTTTCTCTCTTCCAACTGGCCACTGATGCATCTCTGCTTTCCTAAGGCCCATGACTTATGAGTAAGTATTTGATTCTCATTTTATTCTAAGAATTGTTATTCAAAGTGAATGTAGGTTTATTAATATACTCCAAGTTCATTTTCGAATGATTCAATTTAGGCAAAAATTAAGTCATTATTTAAAAAGCACATAATCACAGTTTTAAATTATGTCTCTGACTGTGTTATGACTGTGTCTATTTATACTGTAGATATAGATGTATACAGAAATACTATTTGCACATCTACATGTAATAGCTATGCATAAATACAAAAGGCACAAACCTCTGTGTATCTATGACTTAATGATCTCTGTGGCTAGAGCAAGTCACCAGTGTCAATAAGTAGCTGTACATAAACCTGATCTTTTTGACCCAATCCTTATTAGTTTTGACCTATAAACTAAACGTAGGCTGAGGTGGGAAACTAAAGCAAACATCATTGGTATAAGCCTGTCTGGGAAGCCAAACTGCCGGAGAGGAAAGGAGATATGTGAAACTCTCATAAATTGCCATATGGCTAAGAGAAGAGGTAGGAAGATAGAGTACTGGGAACCAAACCAAATAAAAGGGTGAAGGAGGAATGCCTGAAGCAAGGTATCTGAGTTGAGTCCTGAAAAGTGAATAGGAACTTGCTAGAAGAAGGAGAAGATGAGAGTGTTCCTCGTGGAGGAAACAGCAAGTGAGGCCTTGAAGTGACAAAAATCTTGGTGCATTATCAGAGTTGAAGGATGGCTCATGTCAGTGATAAATAATGAATGATGACAATAACAATATGAGAAAAGTATGAAGAAATAATTTTTTGAAAAGGTTAGGCCAGGCACAGTGGTTCACACCTGTAATCCCAGCACTCAAGGAGGCTGAGGAAGGAGGATCCCTTAAGGCCAGGAGCTCCAGGCTGCAGTGAGCTGTTTTTATGATTGGGCCACTGCACTCCAGATGGGGCAACAGAGTGAGACCTTGTCTTTAAAAAAGAAAAAAGAAAAAAATTATGTGGGGCTTTGTTGGCTATTATGAGAAGTTTGAATAATATCTTAAAATAAGTGAGAAGCTGTAAGGTTTTTAAACTTGAAGATGATATCATCAGCCAGTCCCATTTTACAGATAAGAACACTGAGGCAGATAAAGATGACTTATTCTTACTCAAGGTCACATAGGAAGTAACCTGCAATATTGTCTGGCTTCAGAAACCATGAATTTAACCACCACAAAACTAATAGATATACAGACACTACGACTGTGTTTGCACCAATGCCAAAACTTCAATAGAAAAGTAAAATAGAGTCTAACCAGTTATTTTGATTTCCCAGCCCATTCTTTCGTAAGTAGATAAACCACTGAGAAATTGAATTGGATTCACAGATAAAAATGTGAATATACTTATTTGAACAAAACGACTACTTCTTAAAACTCTACCTCACAGATATCTCTATAAACATTGAGTATATATTAATATCTATAGTAATATATAATATATGTCTGTAAAAGGTTAACAGGATAATAGAAACAGAACTAGTTTGGGATTCTGGTTCCAAGTTCTAAAATGAAATGTCAAGTCTCAGCTTAACCCGCTTACTATTAATTATATGGTCTTAGACAATGGGCCTACCTAGCTGAGTCAACATTCCCAACTATATAATGGAGACAATACCTGCCATACTTCTCTCACAAAATTATTTTGAAAATAAAATAAGATAAATAAAAATGCTTGAAAACTCTAATGTATTCTACAAACATACCATAATATTTGTGAACTTTCTTGCTTTCCTCAATGGATTTTCTTAGGAACATGGACATTTTGTTCTCGTTTCCTGGTGGAAACTGCAGTAAAGGATTCTTCCTGGTTTCTCTATTGGTGGAAATAGCAGCTGCTTCTGCAATCAAAGTACGTGCACCCACACTTGAAAATTTGTATGTCAGTTCACATAAGCAGAGCAATCACTTAATAGCTGAACCAAAGTAGGCATGAATTAACTTTACCTGAACAAATACAGCATGGGATTATTTAATTGGGGGTAAGGGATCATCTGATAGAAAGAAATGTTTCATTTAATTTTGTGTATCACCTAAAATATAAACTCTCAGAGCCATATATTTTGAATCAAATTTGAAACCCCTGTAAGAAATAAAATTTTCAGTGCAATTTGGCATTGGCCTATAATACATAGTGGCATAAATGGTTTCATACGGTTTCAAAATAGAAATGGATGTCTGGGCATGGTGGCTCACGCCTGTAATCCCAGTTACTCTGGAGGCTGAGGCAGGAGGTTGCTTGAGCCCAGGAGTTTGAGGTTGCAGTGAGCTATGAGGATGCCACTGCACTCTACCCAGGTGACAGAGCAAGACTCTGTCTCAAAAAAAAAAAAAAATAGTAATGGAAACATGTATATATATAAACACCTCTAAATTAATTAAATGCTAAGTGAATAAACCAACCCAGTTTATATAAATTTAGGTAAATTAGTCAAATAGGGTTGTCAGCCCAGGAAAGAAGTATAAAATCCCAAATTTAATCTAGGGATTAAGACTTGGGAGAATTTTATTCAATGTAAGGGTATAGTCCTAGGAAATCTTAAGTGTTTGCCTTTTTTTTTTAAAGGTAATTCCCATTATATTCAGTGCAGTGCACCACCAGGACGAGGCCACTCTGCAAAAGGCACTGCTTGATGTAGCTTCTTCCCTGAAGAAAGCCCTTGAAGTGTTTCACCAGATCCATGGCAAGTATTGTATGCCATACAACCTTCTAGGCTAACAAATGTTTCTGATTGTCTGAATAGAATCGTTGAGAAAAAGGAAGCAAAAAGCAACTATCACTTAGTGAGTGTGTTTTTATTCTATACATTTTACCTCACTCAAACATTATTACACTTTCTACATGGTAGGTTTCATTATCTCCATTTTATAAACAAGGAAATCTAAATTCAGAGAGGTAAGATAAATGATTTAAGATTACACAGGTAGTAAATACAGCCGAGATTCCAAGTTAAGTCTATTTAACTCTAAGGAGCTTCCTTACTTCCCACTAAATCCCATACAAAAACTTGCTAAATGGGAAGGTGATTTTAAGTTCTGAAAAAGATAGTTTCCGCTTAATAAGAGCTCTCTAATTCTGCTTTTTTACAAGTTAACTAAGAAACTAAACAGAAAAGCCAGTAAGCTCAAAAGGTGTTGCAAAATTAACAGCTAAAAAACTACAAAAACCTAAACCGTGCATAAACAGCAATTTGCAAAAGGAAATCCACCCACTGGACAGACTTAACAAACGTGACTGTTTATCCCTGGACTTTGAGTTACTTCTCATTGGTCCATGACATTGGACCTTCAAATCAAATAGGGAAGGAGACTCGTGGATGTACAAGGCAGAGGGCGGCTGGGACTTTTGCTTCAGTTTTTTATTATTTTGGGGGGGGGTTTCTTTCTTTATGTAAATAGTTTACCTGTTATGTCAGTAAGCACATAAAGAAGTGCTAGAGAAATGCTGACAGTTTAACCGGCCCCCTGATGATGCCTGGTAGGTGGGCAGATGGCTCCTCAGCACAAGCAGTGCAGAAGCCCTACAGGAGACCGCATCCAGGGCACACAGGTGATGAGCGGGGCTCCTCGGGGACAAGGCAGGAGATTGGGCACCTGTCTGCAGGTGCTTTGTTCTGCACAGACTGACCTAAGGCCTCTCCTGCAACCTGTGTTGAAACCCACCATCAGTCACTCACCACACCTTGATTTCCCTGTATTCCTCTGCTGCTGTGTAATCAAACAATTCCATCTTTTGCAGAACATGTGGACCCAAAACTATTTTTCAATGTTCTTCGCAAATATTTGTCTGGGTACGTAGTCTTATGCTTGAATTTGTTTGCTCTCATGAACAGAAAGAACACGCCAAATTCCTGTTAATGGTCCCCACCATTCATTGAGTTCAGACGACAATGTATGTTCTCAAACAGGCTGTTTCTGTTACTTGGCCAAGGATGCACTGGAGGGGAGATAGGAAAGCTAGTCATTTTAAAAAGAGTGGAATGGTCTGTGCTCATGCAAGAATAAGGTCCCATTCCTAGAATATTCATGCCAAATCTTCTCAGAATTATCTTATTATTCTCATGCATGAAAATCAGTGGGGGGAGAGGTGTAAAGAAAAGATCGTGCAATCAATCTCATCACCCTTTGGTCACGTCTAGTGCAAGATATGGTATCTGAAAATTGGCAATTAACCCAAACAATGATTTTTCTTTCTTTCCTGGCTTAGCTGGAAAGGCAACCCCCAGCTGTCAGAGGGTCTGCTGTATGAGGGGGTCTGGGACACCCCACGGAAGTTTGCAGGGGGCAGTGCCGCCCAAAGCAGCATCTTTCAGTGCTTCGATGTCTTGCTGGGCATCCGGCAGAGCACTGGTGGAGGTGAGCTGAAACTGACAAAAACCGTTCCCTGTTATAGAATGGTGTTTGAACGTCTAAAAAGTGCCTTCTCATCAGTATCTCCTCTGAACTTATCTGAAGGACAATGAGTGAAGTAGGGACTCGATTGTCCTCACCCCAGCTCACAATGGAGAAGCAGAAACCCAGTGAGAATGAGCAACTGGCTCCTATTAACTGACCAGACAGCGAGACCGTAGCAGAGCCGAAGCTCACACCTGAGCTCATCACTCTCCCCACCTGGAGACTTGAACATGTCTTTAAAGGCTGGTGAAGCCCATGTCACATGTTCTGCAAATGTACAATCAGTTTCACAAAGAGAAAGCCACCACAAATGAGATGACAGGGACCTCAGGGACAAGGGGAGGCTGGGCTCTGCTCTTCTTCAGCTGCCCTGTGTCCCCAGCAGCCCAGGGCAGTGGCTGCACTGGAGTTTAAAGATGGCCACAGTGATTATGTTCCTCATAGGGGCTTGGAAAGAGGAGTGAGAGAAGCGCCAGGAAGAACTTCTATCTACTTTTCTCTGTTTTCTTAAACTTCAATGTAACAGCCAGAGGGGAAAGCCTTGGGCAGAGTGAAAACATGTTCTTTTCTTAATTCAGACACTTATTATAAAATGACCCCTTAAACTCTCTTAGACTTAGTGTCATGATCTGCCAAGTGCAGATTATACATACCCTGTCTATACCCCCAGCTTCTTAGAAGGATCAAATGCAGCAGAAAAGTGTGAAAGAAAGTACAAACAGAAATCTTTTCTTATGAAAGAATGAGTTTAGCTCCTGTGGTTTTCAGAATTAACAGTACTTTACAATAATTACCATTGCTATTATAGTAACAAGACCAATAGCCAGACATTAGCCTTCAGATAGGTTGGTCTTAACCCCAGTGACTCCTGCCTGGTACAGGTTGGTGATCTCCCACCCAATAGGACCTCACTCTGCCTCTCTCCCTGGATCAGGCAATGCTTTGGCCTCCCTGTTACTTCACGGTTCCCTTGTTCCTTTAGAATCCGCTGCTGAGTTCCTCCAAGAAATGAGAACATACATGCCACCAGCTCACCAGGACTTCCTTCGCTCAATAGAGTCGGGTCCATCGGTCCGTGAGTTTGTCCTGTGGAAAGGTGATGCCGACCTGCAGGGGGCGTATGACGAGTGTGTGAAAGCCCTGGTCTCCCTGAGGAACTACCACTTGCAAATCGTGACCAAGTACATCGTGATTCCCGCACGGCGGCAGCCCAAGGAGAGTGAGAAGGATGAAGAGCCCTCAGGGCTGGAAAACAAAGGAACTGGAGGCACGGATATCATGAATTTCCTAAAGACTGTGAGAAGTACAACAGAGAAATCCCTTTTGAAGGAAGGAAGGTTAATGTAACCCAAGCAAAGATACATTTTACCAAAGCAAACACATCTGTATACGTTCTGTCACCGCTCGTTGTATCAGACCCCTGCATTGATAATGTGCAATACTTTATCTATCGTACACTATCAAAGACTTCAACAAAATTTGTTTCTGACATCTGTGATTTCCTTTGTAGGAAAACAACAAAAGATAATTATATAAGAATGCTAAAAATTAATATTAGAAGCATTATAAGCTATATTATGTCATTGGAATATAATGATGAAATTCAATAAATAAAATGTATATAAGTATAATAAATCTTGCTTTGTTTTTAACTAAAATATTCCTTCACATGGACATACTCTACATGGCTACCCTTGCAGCAGGGCTAATAGAGTCCTGTACTTTCCCTATGTTAATTTTTTCACAATTACCTGTTTACTTGTATGCCAGGGACAATGTACTAGACCCATGTACCCCAGCTCTTAGTAGATACTTTGCAAATGCCTATTGAATTAATATATAAGAGAATGAATGTATGAATAAATTAATCTTGTCTAAAAAAAAGTTCACCTTTGAAATACAGTTTCTCCTGTGAGGTCAGGGTTATTGGGCACTTATACTGTGGCATGAATTTATTTAATAATGGAATTCTAGAAAGTTAGGGCTTGAGAGGAACTTAAAAATCATCTGAGCCAAACACTTCATTTTAAAGATGAAAAAGTTAAGGCTCTGAAGGGTGAAATAACTTTAGGATCAAACAATTTAGTTACAAGTAAGAAAAGTTAAGTTTTTTGATTGCTTTTATTTTTCTCTACTTGAAATAGACTAGGTTAGAGGGAAAAAGAATTTTGGATGACTTGACAGGATCCTTAAGGTAGTAAACAGCCAGAAATCAAGTATGTTACAGATAAAAAAGGCACATTGATCCCATGGGTGTGAAATTAGCGAGCATGTTGAATTTATGCAAACCTCAACTCTGAGGACTTGAGACCTAGCACAGGAATTTAAATGAGTACCCTCAAGTAGGTTTGAGGAAGGAAATGTCATATTCTTCTAAAAGCCAAACTTCTAAAATCTATGTTAGCATTATATCTCAAATACACCCAAACCCAATGAAATCAAGTGAAATCTTCCTGCTCCCAGCAAAATTTCACTAGATTGCCTAAGAAATACAATAGTAGTAATATTCACATGACAGGACACAATTTCTTCTTTATGTCTGTTACCAAAAGTTCGGCCACTTGTCCACGAGGCCAAATCAGAAGAACAAGGACAAGCCATTCTGGGAGGAAGGAAAGAGTTTACTTTGCTGACAAAAGAGGAAATATGGTAGACCTTCTCGTCTCAAAATCCAAATTTCCTGAACAAAGGCAGAAATACATACCTTTTAAAGGGAGAGTGCTAAACTTCAGGCGATTACTGAGGTTAACTGTTCTAATCCTCCCATCTCTGCCAAAGACTGAGCCTGTGAACTCCACCAGCCACCCACATGGGGGCCTGGCTCCACCTGGGAGTTTTAACCAAAGACTTAACCTGCCTCAGGGATGCGGCCAGAACGCAGTTCCCAAAAAGAGTGTGGGAAGATTTAAGGAGACAGAAAATCTCTTTGCCATTTCTTTTTTCTTCAGGCCCTTTCCCTTCTGTTATATTTCCTCTCAATGCTTCTGCAATGAGTACGTATAATTTTATCATGAAAAAGTATAGATGCGTGCATTCATACATACCAAATACATGTGCGTGTGTGCACATGTGCATAACCTTTAAAGGATGAGCAGAAAGACCATCACACTCTTAGAGCTTAGCATGGTACAGTGGTCGGGGACATGGGTCCCACTATCTATCAGCTTTGTGACCTTGGGAAAGTCACTATATTTCTGTAAAATAAGCATAGCATAGTAACACTTGCCCTGTCTCGTTCACAAGGTTGCTGTAAGGCCTGATGGAATACGGTGCTGAAGTGTTAGGAAGCTGTAAAGTACTACTAGACTGCATGTAAATAAATTGCTTAGGTTCGTTTACTGGCTCCAGGTCAAGATGTTTTCTGCCCCTCTGTTTTTCTGCCTGCAAGGCTGATCACGGGCTGCAGCTCTCAGAAGACTACACTTGGGGAGTTTCTCTCTTCCACAGTTGGTTGCACCTAATTAGACTGAGGTGAGAGAGGCACTGGGCCTGGACTTCCAGTTCTCCTCAAGAGGGTGTGGACACTTTTGTCAGAGTCTATTCTATCTGTCCAAATAATAGAAACCAAGGCTCCTCATTTTATTCTAATTAAATCATCTCTGGGCTGGGTGAGGCACAACTAAACACTGTTTATGTTTCTAAAAGAAGCTCTGGTGCCTCTGCATCCCAGGCCCCGTACTTTCTTCCCGTCACAGTGAGTGCTCCTGCAGGGCTGGGACAGGGTCACCAGAGGCGGAGGTGCATCCTATCACAGGAGAAGGTTTAACTAGATGTGATAAATTCTTAGTAACATGGCTCCTATTTGATTGAAATTGATGATAATGCTATCCCAGTCTATGTCCTAGTAAAATCAGAAATTCGTAGTGGTGTGTTCCTCTACATGTTGTTTTCCATAAGTGAAGAGAGTTTAGTTTAAAATAGGTATTTTTTTCATGTCGAAGATTCAGAAAAGTCAGTGTTCTTTAACCCCTGCCTTCTATAATTAACATTTGCACATTAAATGATTCGAGTTCCTTATATATTATTTAATCCTATTTTTACTGTAATATATTAAATATAGTCTTGCATGGAATTAAGAAAAATATTTCTCAATTCACTCTGAACTTTTCATATTCGTTATATAAGAGCTAGTGTAGAATCATGCAGTTGTTACTGGTCAACGGCATTTGCTCATTTTCACAGAATTGTTTTCCATAACAATAAGCAATTCAAAAATTGAAGTTCGGGCACGCCAAAAATTTCCCATGTAAACACTTCTCTGATGGTTTCTAAAGTTCTTGCCAACTCTGGACACAATGGCCCACATAAGCATTACTCAAACCCATCAGCAACATCGCTGGCAATACGCCAAATGTTTATCTAGAGCTCATGCCATCAATTTCCGCTCCAAATGGTCTTTCTGCCTCTACCTTAACTCATTTAATCTTCAAAGCAATTATATGAAGTATGTATTATTATCCTGCTCATTATACAGGTGAGGAAACTGAGACACAACACCAAAGGGTCAAGAAATTTGCTCAAGAACATAACAAGTAAAAGGCAAACCTAGGGTGTAAACCAGGTAGTCTGGCTCCAAAGATTGAGTTCTTAGTTCCCATAATATACAGCAAAAAATCACCCAGCTTCTGTGGGAACACCTGCAGGGAAGGGGACATCATTAACACGTACAGATTGGCTCACCTTGCACAGCTACTCTTCCTTCATATTTAAAAATTAATAAAACACTTTCTCTAGTCTCAATCAACTCACAGAGATGAGATACCATATTGTGTTTCTTTCGGATGATTACCTTTCTAATTGTTAGACCAATAAAAAAATAATTGTGGCTGGGCGCGGTGGCTCACGCCTGTAATCCTAGCTCTCTGGGAGGCC
>VBSM01000500.1:8967926-8986523 GCA_008086735.1 Cheirogaleus medius
AAAAAAAAAAAAAATAAAATAAATAATTGTGTGCGAGAGAGGCACAGAATAGAAAATGATTCATTCTGCTTGGAAAGTTGAGGGAAGTGTCTTACAGGAGGTAAAGTGCATACTTACCTTTAAAGTGTAATTAAAAATTTTCTCTTGAATTTCCAGCATTAAACAAACAAGTAAATATATAAATTTGGTGTTGACCTAGCCTCCTATAATTCAAGAAGTAAATATAAAAAATATGGATTCTGTAAATAGGCATCAGAGTCACCTAATATATGGAATCTTCTGGCAGAGCTACCTTTTTAAACTATAAATTAATAATGATAGTTAATACTTAATTCTTCCATATGACCGTTACTATTCTAAAAGTTTCATATATTAATCCACTTCATCATAACAATAAATTTATGAGATAGGTACTATTATTAGCTACTTTTTTCTATAAGGAAATTGACACCCAATGTAGTTCGGTAGTTGTCAAAATCTACACAGCTATGGCAAAGGAAAAGACTGACTCCAGGCAATGTGACTACAGAATATCTCAAACCGCAACACAATACAACCTCCCCCGTTAAAAAATGTTCTCTCACAGGGAAACTCTGCTCCTTTTGGTTCCCCCCCGCCACATTTATGTTTATTAAAAATTGACATAAACAAACAAAACCTGTACAAAAAATATCCCATTCACTCATCACTTTGAAACAGTGATCTGGACAGGCATTACCGCCCAGCCCCTTCCTCTGCCTCGGCCGGCGACAGCCCCTTTTCTTAGATTTCACCTGAGGGTCAACACCCACGAGGCAAACTGTCTGGTGGAATAAAACATCGAATGTTATTTCCTCGAGCACTCAGTGTTTCCAGCTGTACAGGTTCTCTTCCTCGGGGTCATTTTCACAGCGGTCAGGTGTGTTCACGCTGGCACCCACACCTGCCACTGCGCCACGGACCTGGGTCCCATTCTTCCATTCAGGGGCTACTGTTTCATGACTCAGTTTCATCGAAAATCTCACAAGCTTCATCCTAGCGGCGCCGTCGCCCTTTGGGTCCGATAGCGAACCGATTCCAACAACCCGGGACTGCCCGACTAAAGTAGGAACGCCGTAAACGCCGACTGCAGGGCTCCGGCCTAGCGCGGCGCACACGCACGCCGGAAACGCACGCCGGAAACGCCCAGGCCGCGCTCCCTTCCTGCCGCAAAGAGCGCGACTGCCTCCTTTGGAACTTTACTATCAAAGTATTGGAAAACTGATTGCACGAGACTCTCCAAAATTCTTGACTCTATGCATGACTTTTCATCAAGCTGCAGTAGTAAGAGAGAGTGGAAGCGGAGTGATAAGAAGACCGATTTTTGTCCCTGTCGCTGCTATTTGGGGAAGTGGTCCGACCTTTTCAAAACCAGAGCTCAGAGACATGGTGCTGACCTTGGAAGGTGCCCTGGAGATCGTCAGGTGATTGCGCTGTTGCCATAGGATCTGCAGCCCGGGGAGCTGAGCCTAGAGGATGCAGAGGCTGGCACCGGGAAATATGGTGACCTACATCAGGAAGAAGACAGAATTTTGTGGTTGGAAATTTGCTTGACAAGCATCATTTGCAGATATCTACAGAGCTGAGTCCATTGACACAGGTTTGGAAGTTTTAGTCAAAATGATAGACAAGAAAGCTCTAATGGTACAGAGTCCAACGTGAAGTAAAAATGCATTGCCAGTTGGAATGTCCTTCCACCTTGGAGCTTTGCAGCTGTTTTGAAGATAGCTATCATGTGTACGTGGTATTAGAAATGAGAAAGGAGCAGGTATCTAAAGAACATAACAAAAACCTTTCCAGAAAATGCAGGTTGACTCTTCACACACCAAATCATTACAAGAATGTTCTAGCTTCATTATCATGGTATAGCACACCAGGAACGCACACTTTCTAACCTCTTGTGCACAATATAAATATCAAGATTACCAATTTTGGGCTGCAACTCAATCGCAAATGCCATATAAAAAGCACTGTACTCTATGTGGAACTCCTGGTTATATTTCTCTAGAAAGTTCAAAGTGCATATGTACTTGAAGTTAACGTTTGGCCCATGGACCATATGCTATGTACATCACTTATTGGGAGTCCGCCTTTTGACCCTGACACAATCAAGAACACCTTAAACATAGTAGTATTGGCAGATTGTAAAATGGCAGTGTTTTCTGAATAAAGCAAAACCTGAGGTGCAAAGCCACCACTGGGCTTTCAGAAATGTACATTATGAAGTATTATATCTCTTTTAACTGTTTGTAGGTTAAAATCAATCAGACTGAAAATCACAAAAGCAGTGGTGAACATACTTCATTCAGAGGAGATGTGTGTGAAACTTCTAAAGAGTTCTTTAGGCCCGGCGCGGTGGCTCACCCATGTAATCCTCACACTCTGGGAGGCTAAGGTGGGAAGATTACTTGAGCTCAGGAGTTTGAGAGCAACTTGAGCAAGAGCGAGACCCCGTCTTTACTAAAAACAGAAAAATTAGCCAGGCGTCATGGCGTGCACCTGTAGCCCCAGCTACTCAGGAGGCTGAGGCAGGAGGATCACTTGAGCCCAGGAATTTGAGATTATAGTGAGCTAGGCTGATGCCACCGCACTCTAGCCTGAGTGACAGAGAGAGACTCTGTCTCAAAAACAAAAACAAAAAAATAAACCAAAAAAACATATCCCATGATGGAAATATGATTACTACGCATTATCCAAATGACGGAAGTTTTCTCTTGCTGATAGAATGCACCAACCTACCAACATCAGTAGATACAGGTTTAACAATTTACCAGAAAAGTACAGGAGGAAATAGGAATATGCTCCCAAAGTTTTTCAGCTTATAAGATCAGTACACAAAAATCATTGTTGTACATAGATGTGTTTTGATGAAAAATTACCCTGTCGCTGATTTTGAGATTTGGTGTTATAATGGAGCAAAAACACCCAAAAGAGAAGATTTAATTCAACTGATGGAAAAACCTGAGAAATCTTACACCATGAAAGGAGAAAGTGAAGGTAACAGTTTGAAAGAGGAAATAAAAATATATATGGTCCATGCTAAGGAGGGTCATTGCCTTTGTTCAACGTTGGAATCCATCATTTCAGAAGAGGAAAGTGGAAGTGGAAGTGCTCCCTGCTTTCTGGCAGTCGTGAGAACATAGTCTGGCCGGATTAGTGCCCCTGAGGCCTCATCACGTCCTGCTGCTGTGAGCCACACTTCCCGTGAGAGAGATGCTATCTGTTAGAACAGTGGTTATGAGTGGTCCTATTCTCCACAATAAATACCCATATTTAATAAGTCTATTGTTATATTACAAAGGATATGATCGCATAGCTACAACTTTGGGACTAACTCCCTTTCTAGTAATCTAAAGGATTGTCTTCCAAAATCAGCACAGCTTTTAAAATGTTTCTCTGGAAAATGTGTGGATTACACAGCAAACTCGGGGAGCTATGTGGCTAAGTCCAAGAACAGTTCCCAGTTTATCACGCAAGTAGGGTTATTTTTTGATGGTCATACATCACCACAAGGTAAAATAACTAGGTACAGAGAAAATGTAAAATTTCCAATTTATACCAAAGAGAGATTATACTTTCTTTCATGCCTTTAATGTTTTCTAAACCAAATTCTAGTTTTCAATGATTAACACTTCATTTAGGTATCTATGTTTAATAAATAACTTTTGTTGGCTTGAAAGGAAGTGACTAGATATAATATTCATTGTAGGTTTTTAACAAAACTTTTATCAGCTTAAGGAGTTTCTTTTTTATCCTTTCTATTATTTCTGGTGGATTTTTACTTTTGTTGATATTATGTTTCTCTGTATTTCTATTGATAATTTCTAATTAAATTCCATTTTATGTATTATTAAAATAAAAGAACAGAAGTGACTATTTTATATAACTTCCTATTTCAGGAAGCCTTTCTAAAAGAGAACTTTAATCTATACCAAAACCTCTGTATTTAAATGAGAGAACGAAGTACCAAGAAACTTCAGTCCTTACAACATAATGGTCAAAAACTAAAATAGATAAGCAACATAATTTTGCTTTTAGGATATGCCTACAAACTTATGGCATTTGTGTGTGTGTGTGTATATGTGTGTGTCTGTATATGTGTGTGTGTGTGTATATATACACATGCACATATATTTAAAGAGATAGTCTCACTTATTGCCTAGGCTAGAGTGCAATGGCAAGATCATAGCTCACTGCAACCTCAAACTCCCTGGCTCAAGAAATCTTCCTGCCTCAGCCTCCCGAGTAGCTACACAAGCCCACCACCATGCCCTGATAATTTTTTTCTTATTTTTCGTAGAGACTGGGTCTCCCTAAGTTACCCAGAATGATCTTGAACTCCTGACCTCCAGTGATCTTCCCACTTCAGCATCCCTAAGTGCTGAGATTACAGACATGAGCTACCACACCTGGCCGCATTTGTATATTTTTAGTGCTCTTCTTAAAAACAACAACAATATAAAGTATGGAAATATTTCTGCAGATGAATTTTATAAAATATAACAAACAAGTTACTTTATTCTTGATTTACTTCATTTAATAATTATTTTAAAGTAATTTACTAATAAACTCATTTTTTAAAACTGCTATGACCCTACAACTACTAGAGATAACATAGGAGAACATTTAGGTGACCTTGGGTTTGGTAATGACTTTTTATGTACAACACCAAAGGCACAATCTGTGAAAAACAGCAACTGATAAGCTGTACTATGTTAAAATTAAAACTTCTGCTCTATGAAAGACATTGTGAAGAGAATGAAAAGACAAGCTATAGACTGGGAGAAAATATTTGCAAAAGATGTATCTGATAAAGTGCTATCATCAAAAATACATAAAGAACTCTTAAAGCTCAAAAATAAGGAAATAAACAACTCAGTTAAATAGTGGGCAAAAGATCTAAACAGACACTTCACCAAAAAGGTATCCAGATGGCAAGTGAACAGGAAAAGATGGCCAACTTCATACGTCTTTAGGAAATGGCAAATCAAAACAGTGGGATGCTGGCACACTTCTACCATAATGCTGAAAACCCAAAACACTGGTAACACCAGAGGGGAGGATATGGAGCCACAGGAGCTCTCACTCATCGCTGGTAGGAGTGCAAAGTGGTGCAGCCACTTTGGAGACAGTTTGGCAGTTTCTCATAAAATGAAATACACCCTTACCATTCCATTTGGCGATCACCCCGCTGGATATTTGCCCAAAGGAGTTGAATATTTATGTCCACATGAAACCTGCACATATGATTTATAGCAGTTTTGTTCATAGTTGCCAAAACTTGGAAGCAACCAAGATGTCCTTTGGTATATGAACGAATAAATAAACTGTGGTACATTCAAATAATGGAATATTATTTAGCACTAAAAAGAAGTGAGCTATCAAGCCATGAAAACATAGAGGAACCTTAAACACATATTATTATCTGGAAAAAGCCAATCTGAAAAGGCTACATATCCTATGATTCCAACTACCTGACATTCTGGGAAAGGAAAAGTTACGGAGACAGTGAAAATATCAGTGGTTACTAAGGGTTAGGGAGGACAGAAGAGTAGGCAGAGCATAGGTGATTTTTAGGGCACTGAAACTATTCTGTATGATACTATAATGGTAAATAAATGTCATCATACATTTATCAAAACCCATAAAAGAGCAACACTAAGAGTAAATCCCAATGTAAACTTGAGGTAATAATGATGTGTCAAGGTAGGTTCATCAACTGTAACAAGTGAACCGCTCCGGTGGGGACGTTGACATTGGGAACAGCTGTGCATGTGTGGGGACAGGGGTAAATGGAAACTCTCTGAGCTTTCTGCTTAATTTTGTTGTGAACCTGAAACTACTCTAAAAAATAGTCTATTGAAAATAAAGTTGCTATGTGATCTTAGATAAGTCACTTAACCTCTCTGGTCTTTTTTGTGCATCTGAAATCACGAGAGATAAACAGACTATTTTTTAAGGTGCCTTCCAATTCTATGATTCAATCATATATGTGATGTGCAAATTTTACCCATAAAAATATTGATTGATAGGCAAGGTTAATATAACGGAGATTTTAAACAACAAAGAGACAACATGTGTTCAAAAGTGGAATAGTACATAGATTTCTTCCAGACCGTAAGGACAACGATTTTGATGTAATACCAATAACTATTTTTGTATGTTTATATGTTTTAAAAGCTTACAAAGTATTTTCACTCAATGTTGTCTCCTTTCTACAACCCTGTCATTCACGTCAGAAAAGGAGCTATTTTTCTCATTTTGTGTCAACTTTCAAAGTGTAAGAGGCATGTAAATGAGGAAAAGGGAAAACAAGAATTACTGTCTCACAAGTGTGTCTTGTGAAGAATGCACTTCCCGGACCCTCAACTCTCCAAGAACAGCCAAGGACCCTGGGGTTTCGTCAGGCCGAAAAAATCACCTCACACCTGTGCATTCTGATCTGCATGAGAACCACTGTTTCAGACCATTACCTAACCCAGACTGAAAAACTAACTTGTAGGGAAGTCTTTCTCAACTGTGTTTCCATAATTGAGGATTTTTGTTGTTGTTTGTTTGTTTCTTGAGATAAAGTCTTGCTCTGTTGCCCCATACCAAGTGTTGTGGTGTCATCATAGCTTGCTGCAACCTCAGACTCCTGGGCTCAAGCCATCCTCCTGCCTCAGCCTCCCGAGTAGCTGGGACTACAGGTGTGCACCACCATGCCCAGCTAATTTTTCTATTTTTAGTAGAGGCGGGGTCTCACTCTTGCTCAGGCTCGTCTCAAACTCCTGACCACAAGCAATCTTCCCACCTTGGCCTCCCAGAGTGCTAGGATTACAGACGTGAGCCACTGCGTCCGGCTTGTTTTTTTTATTTTTTTAATTCTCTCTTTGTACATGTACTTTTTGCCCTTATATTGAGATTATGGCTGTGTGATGGCGTGTGTTATTTCATTTGGTAATTTGTCAGTTCCATATGGATAAATCCATGGCTTTTTCATTTTTGCATCATACTGATAAGGGAAACCCCCATCTATTACTTGTCAAATCAGGCACCAGAGACCCCACCGCTCGTGGAAGACCCGCATCAGCATAATACTAACCCCCTTCCTGGCCCATCAACTCGTCTGTTGCCCGGCATCAGCATAATACTAAACCTATTGCCTGACACATCAACTAACCTACACCTGCTACCCCACCCCTCAGACCACCCCAACTTAATACAAGTGGGAAAAATCGAGTAGACAGGGCTCAGAATTTGGTGGCGAGGCCCCTCTGAGCCTGCTGGAGAAATAAACTGTTTCTCCGACTCTCTGTGTGCTGCTCAGTTTGTCCTCGGGACCACCCGCTGTAACACTTGCTGTAACAATAACACTTAGCAATGTGTTTAAAATATTAGCTGTTAAAAGAAGAATGAATGAATACTGTGTTGCTTCATGAATGGGGTTAAATCTGATCCTATAAGCATCAGAATCTCTACCTAGACCACTCATTTGTTCAATTACCATTTAACAGACAAACTCAGTGTGGCAGTTCCTGAGTAGACACAAGCGCCAACTCCACCCTCAGAGAATGTGCTGGTGGCCAATTAAACCAACGGATTATCTCAACCCCGTGGGGGAAGGGCTGTAAGGATGTGAACAGAGGGTAGTGAGGGTAGTGGAACCCAGAGCGGGAGCCCCTCCCCCAGACCAGAGAGCCGCAGAAGGAGAAGGGAAACCCCCACGGACAAAACCGGGAAGGAGAGGGCAGTCTGCAGGGTGTGTGGCAAGAATAGGCCTGCCTAGATGTGGTAATACATGCAATGTGTTCTAAAGGGTGATTAGCATGTTTGCATGTAAACAAAAAGGATACAAGATTGCAGAGAGAAAGATGTGCAAAGCACAGCACTATAAGCTTGGTCTGCGTGAGGAAGGGCACGCAGCTCAGTGTGACTGAAGCACAAACGACTAGAAAGGGAGTGGAGTGGTGACAGGCGAGGCTGGGTAGGTCGGGGAAGCTAAACCATGACTGGTTTCAAGGGCCCTGCACGGAGGTGGTTTTGATGTATCCTGAAAACAAAGGGAAATATTTTAAGCAGAGAGATAACATTATTATATTTGAATAGTTGAATAATATTTGAATGAATGACTGCAAGTTTTTTTTAATAAATAAGTATTTACATAGTAAATATTTAAATGACTCTAGGAGTAGTTGGCAAGAAAAAGTGCAGGGGGGAGGTAACGCGTGGAGTGATCACGAAGGCAGGGTGAGGAGTGAGGAAGCGATGCGAGTAATCCAAGTCTGAAATGATGGGAAAGTATTTCAGGGTCTGACTCAGGGCGGAGAGATCAGTCAGGGGATCACTGTGGCATGACGCTCCCACAGTAAATGGCAAGGGGCTTGAGATGGTGACAGTGGACTGGAAACCGAGAAACACGAGAGCACAGCAAGGCGGCAGCCTGGCGAGCTTGCAGCTCTGCTGGAGGTGGCTGTGATGGAGAGGGACTTCAGGTCTCTGGCTGCACAGAGGCGGTGCAGAGGTGTGGGGCCGGCTCCAAGCGCAGCCACACTAGGTCTTGCATGCAGAAGGGCACCACAATTGCCTTAATGCTCTGCTGTCACGGTCTTAAAATTATTCATAAATTTGAACAAAGAAACATGTTTTCATTTATCACTGGCTTCTCAAATTATGTTGCAGGTTCTGAGAAATACCATTCACTACGAATGGAGTCTACAAGAAGATGAGGCCAGGTGCTGTGGCTCATGCCTGTGATCCCAGCAGTCTGGGAGGCCGAGGCGGGAGGATCCCTTGAGGTCAGGAGTTAGAGACCAGCCTGAGCAAGAGTGAGACCCTGTCTCTAGTGAAAATAGAAAAAATTAGCCAGGCTTGGTGGTGGAACACACCTGTAGTCCCAGCTACTCGGGAGGCTGAGGCAGAAGGATGGCTTGAGCCCAGGAGTTTGAGGTTGCTGTGAGCTAGGCTGATGCCACGGCACTCTAGCCTGGGCAACAGAGAGATACTCTGTCATTAAATAAATAAATAAATAAATAAATAAATAAATAGAAGATGGGTTTTTGTTCTTGTTATGAAAGATGATGTGTACAACTTAAACCTGTCATGAGGCTGTAGGCTTTCTGCTTAAGGCCTTCAGCTAGCAATTGGGGGTTTTTGTTAGGCCTTTAACCCTGCCTTAATGGATGACACCTAGCAAGTGTTTGCCAAGCTGAGATATTTCATGGGAAACCTCTCTGGAATGGTCAGGTGGAGATGTCTAGCAGATGCGAGGATATATGGGTCTGGAGACCAGGAAAGATGTGACCAGAAATAAAATGTTGGGAGGCATCAGCCTGGAGAAGATGACTTGAGTGGATGAGGTCACCCAGGGAGAGGGACAAAGTGAGAGAGTACGTGAAGGCCTGAACTATGGAGATGGCCAGCAACAAACCTAAGCAGAGAAACAAAGGAGAAGAGCCACAGACAGGAAGCCTCTGTGGCTGGAGCAACAGCCTTACGTCAGATTTCCTGGGCTCCAGTCCTGCCCTGCCACTTACAAAAAGTGTGACATGGGCTTTAACTAAACTGTATTGAGCTGCAGTATCCTCAACTGAATTATGGGAATAATAGGACCTAACTCACGGGGCTCTCGTGAGGGCTCAATGAAATACTCCAGGGCAGACACTTACTGTTAGGGTCCGGAGTCCGAGAAAAGACCACCTCAGAAACCAAATTGGGTCAAATCGTGAGTCTTTATTAGCTGGCCAGGACTACTCCTGCCCTGCAGAGTGACAGGCACAGAAAAGTAGCGATGCGCTAGGAAAAACGGCCCCTTTTTAAAGCCAAAAACCACACTCTAAGAATCTAATTAGCAAGCACTTTTACAAAAGCAAGAGAAAGCATTAATCTTATATTTTTATCTTCTTTTAGCACAATGGGGGAGTTCGGAGCCTTGAGATGGGTTTTGTAGGAGTCACCGGCTGCAGCTAAGATTCAGCCGAGAGGAGCCTCCGAGGCAGCCTACTTACAGACAACATTAATCTTAGTTGAAACACATTCTGCATTCTGTGACTAAGTCCCAGCGCATTTCACTAGGTACATGAAGCATGTCAGGCACCTCAGGGGGCCAGGGTGCTTCGACCCTGGACTAGCGGCTATGTCTTGTGGGCCATTGTGTGCCATACACCACCGCCCTTCCCCTTATTTTCTAAACTTAATCAGATTAGCAGAGGCGAGATGGCAGGTGCGGAGTCAGATAAGGGTCAGCTGAAAATTTTTCACTCTCCTAAGCAAGCAAGCAAGCATAATACAGAAGCTAATGGCGGGTTATTTGCTACCTATAGTCCCTAGGCCCTAACACTTACCATAGGACTTACAGAGGAAAATTCAGTGATTGTTAGCTATTATTCATTATCATTATTATTTTTAAGTGCAATAAAAGGAGGAGAAATAGATGTCATGGAAGAAGTTAAAGAGAGAAGAGAGTTGAAAAATAAACTAAAGGAAGTAGGCTACAATGCCAGATTCCTGAATAACTTAATCAAGGAAAGGACTAAAAAGTCCCCATTGACTTTCAGAACAAAGAAATAATTAACGTGCTGGACAGGAACATTCTCCCTGTGCCAGTACTGTTTGTGTTGATTGCTCTCGACCACTCAGATTTAGGACTTTGTCAACATGGAAAATGAAACTAAGCTCATGTGATGTTGCTCTCAGAAAACACATAAGTGGCATCCCAAAAATTTCAGTTGTGAGCCTGTTTTCTTCCTTTTCTAATTACCCGTTGGTCCATTTCCAAAAGTCCCTAATACCCAATTTAAAAGAAGTGGAGCCCTGTCATGCACTGATAGCACTGTGATTTATAGGAAAGCTGAATATGGACCGGGGACTCTGCAACTCCCAGCCCTCCTGTTAGGAAAGGAAGTTTCTGAGCACAATTATGTCCTAACCAACTTGCTGTTAACAAACAGGAAAGATGCCAGATGGTGCTTCATGCAGGGTGTGGCCCTGTGTTCCTCACTGCAAGGCAGGTTCCTGGGAGTGAAGTGGCCGACAGAGACCAGTCCGAAGTTCTAACTGATATCCAGACCCCAGTTCTAAAAATATGGAGTCCATAATGAGACTCCTGGAGGGCATTCATTCAACAAACATTTACTGAGTGCCAGACACTGGGCTTGCTGCTAAAGGAAAATACAAAATTGGGTTAGATATGGGTTCTGTTGTCCAGGCATTTATAATCTAATAGGAAAGACAAAGTGAAAAATATGAGTAATAGTCAAACCAGACAGAACCTGACATGAGGTGTGAATGAGGTACAAATTGATTTTAGAAGTTTGCAGCTAGAAAGAGTCCTTCTGAAAAATGGTTCATGGTACTGAGATCGTGAAAGGTGGCTGGAGTTTATGCTGGGAACACTCTAATCCTCTTTTCTAGCTGTTTGTAAATATATGTACAATAAACTATTGTTAACTCCAATCACTGTACTGTGCTGTAGAACACTGGAGCTTATTTCTTCTAATTTAACTATAATTTTGCACCCATTAAGCCACCTGTCCCACCCTACCCCCCAGCCTCTGGTCACACTCTCATTCCCAACACAAAGAAATGAAAAATGTCTGAGGTGATGAGGATGCCTATTATTTTGGTTCATCATTACATATTATTAATATGTATCAATTAAAAATTAAAATGAAAAGAAAAACTTAAAAAGGATAAGTGGAGTTTAGATGTGGTGACGGTCAAGAAAATTTTTTTGAAAGAGGAGATATTACAAATAAAGATGTAACAGAGGGAGTGGCAAAGAGATTTTCTGTCTCTTCCCCCGCTCCTTTTGGGAACTGTATTCTGGCCTCATCTCTGAGGCAGGCTAAGTTTTTGGTTAAAACTCCCAGGTGGCGCCGGCCCCCCAGGTGAAGTTCACAGGTTTTGTCTTAGCCGAGATGGGACCATTAGAGAAGTTAACATTATTGCCTGAAGCTGAGAAGCCCCCTTTAACAGCTCTGCATTTCTGCCTATGTTCAGGAAATTTGGCATTTTGAGATGAGCAGGTTTATCATATTTCCTCCTTTGCCAGCAAAGTAGACTCTCTCATTCTTCCTTAAACCACTTGTCCTCGGTATTTGGCGTCGTGGACAAGTGGCCGAGTTTTCGGTAACAAAGAGATGGTGGTAACTGACTACTGGTTGTTTCCAGAGCAGCGAATCACTTTTGAGAGTTTGTGTACAGCTAGAAAGGTGTTTAGGGGTCAGATCATGGGCATGATCGAATGCTAGACCAAGAAAAGTTGGACTTTATTTCGTTGGCTGCTAGGAGCTCTGGAAACCTGCTGTGGCAGGACCCGAGACATTTACAGTCCCCAAGTAACATGGGTCTGGACTTTGGGAGCAAGAACAGTCAAGACTGAACATGGAGACACAGGGTCCTGGGGGTGGAACTGGTAGTTAGGATCAGATGGAAATACACAAGAACATGAGGTAGAGAAATTGTTGTAATTACTCTGCAAATATCTATACATCCAGGGCTGAAATAGAAAAAGGAGTCAATGACTTAAAACAGAAAAGATATAGTCAGAACACTAGGAAAGGACACAGAAATGCATCCTATGAAGGATTTCCAGAATGCGGAAAAAACAATATGAGAAAAATAAACCTTCACTGTTATATGTGTGAACTAAAACAAATTTTATGCCCCGCCCCCACCGGCTGACTAAATGGACCCCCTCATTGCCAAAGGAATATCCTAAAACTAAATTACCTGCCAGGAGGAGGGAGGTCAGACATGACTTATCATGTCCCCCTCCCTTCTTGGGGACATCTTTTGTAACCCATTAACAGGCCTAAGGGTATGCAAGACAAACCTGCAGGTCCTCAATTTACACAACAAATCTATGTCCAGTGGTTTATCTCTGATAACAGCTCCTTATGTTGAAGCCTTTAGACATTCCAAGCCTTTAGACAAACCTTCATGTCTTTAACCACTTGCCGCAAACCCTCGCCCACGCCGGCGCTCACAGTCGGCACGGTAGTGTGTGCTGCGCATTGACGACGGATCCGTTTTGCTCTTGTGTGATGGGGAAAGCTTTAAAGCACTGAAAGCTCGTTTTACTTTACAGGCAGCTTTCCTTGTAATGTAAATCAGAATAGGTAACATAGACATATATGTTTTCATTACATTATTTTTACGCTCTGCTGTGCGCCTTCATATCACAGCTGCCAGCTAAAGTCGACGCTAAGCTGTGTGCGTTCATCTGTGGCTGTCGACTATAGTCAATGCTCGTACCGAAGTGGTTAACCAGTTACAAGCCAAAGAATCTTTAAACCCACCTATAACCTGAAAGCTCCCCTCCCCTCGAGATGGCCCACCTTTTCGGGCCAAACCAATGTATGCCTCCCACATATTGATTTATGGCTTTACCTGTAACCCCTGTCTCCCTGAAATGTATAAAACCAAACTGTAACGCAGCCACAGCGAGTCCACTTGCTCAAGGCTTCTTGGGCGTGGCTCCAGGTCATGGTCCTTAAATTTGGCTCAAAGTAAATCTCTTTAAAATTATTTTACAGAGTTTGGCTTTTTTTGCGTTGACATATGTTAGGTGCTTCACTGATGTTTCTCATTCATTCATCACATAGTGTCCCTGGGGTGAACATCACTTATCTCTGACAGATGTGGGGACAGAGTGTTACAGCAAGTGTCACAGCGGCTGGTCCCAAGGACAAACCAAGCGGCACACTCCGGCACACGAAGAGTAGGAGAATCAAAGTTTATTTCTCCGGCAGGTTCAGAGGGGCCTCGCCACCACATTCTGAGCACCGTCTACCCGATTTTTCCCACTTTTATTAAGTTGGAGATGTCCGAGGGGTGGGGTAGCAGGTGTAGGTTGGTTGATGTGTCAGGCAATAAGTTAATATTATGTTGATGCGCCAGGCAATAGATTTAGTGTTATGCTGATGCCAGGCAACAGACTAGGTGATGGGCCAGGAAACAGGTTAGTATTATGCTGATGTGGGTCTTCCCTGAGTGGCAGGGGTCTCCAGTGCCTGATGCACCAAGTAACAGATGGGGGTTTCCCTTATCTAGAGGAGGCTCAGATTCTAAGCCACTTGATCGAAAGGCCACACAGCTAGTGGGTGATGGAACAGAGATTTGTGCTCTGCCGGGGCTGAGTGGGCTATCGGGGACGTCCTGGACAGGAAATGGGGGTTGTGGCCAACTCTGGTGCTGACTTCCAGGATGACACTTGCTAAGTCACTTCATCCCCATAATACTTGGTTACTCGTGTTTAGTGAGAGTTTTGAGCTACATCATTTCCATGGTTTTACTATGTTACAGTAAACTCTTGAGATGGTGCAGAGGGAATGGGAGGAAACAATAGGACTGGCATAAAAAATAACTGCGGTATCAGGTGAAAATATCTTTTCATCTAACAGTGAGGGGAAGACGAGAGGTGGTTAAGCATACAAAGCTTGAGAAATTGCATGTCAGAGGCATAAGATACTGAACTTCAAAATTGGTTGGATATTGGGCTGAGGGGAAGTGGATAGTTTTTTTTTTTTCTTTAAGATAAAACTCTTAACAAATTAAATGTAGAAGGAATGTACCTCAAATCAATAAAGGCCATATGTGACAAATCTGCTGCTAACATCATACTGAATGGGGAAAAGTCATATTTTCTTCTAAGAACTGGAACAAGACAAAGATGCTGGCTCTTAGCACCCTTATTCAACAAAGTACTGGAGTCCTAGCCAGAGCCCTCAGGTGGGGGAAGTGGGTAATTGGGCAGCGCTCCTAGGAGCCTCAGAATGAGCCGTCAATCAGGATGCTCTGGGCACCAGCCTTCAACACTGAAACCTCCCGGGAACTGTTAAGTGAGCTATCACAGCACCGCCTGCTTTTAGCGTTTCTAAGTATCTTAGAGAAAGGAAGGAAGGAGAGATGTGCATGGATAAATTAGCATCCAAACAAATTTGTCTACAACCTTACGACCTAAGTTCAGGGTCCACTGAGAAAAGGACACGGCCTTCAGAATGTCCCCCATGCAGATCTATGACCTGGAAATTATTACGCCGGGCTCTACATTAGCGTGAATTCCAGCTGTGAGGGCCCTTTTGACAGACAGACCAGCAGCCTGCTCTGGTGAACAGAGCAGCAGCTGGAAAATCGAGCCGCCTTAGCTCACGCCCTCGCTGTGCTAATGAACAGCAGAGCGGCGCTCACAGGGCTCCTCACGCGGCGTGTTTCAGCTCACTGACCTGTTACCTCTGGTGGTACCGACTTCCCAAGGACAATTACCTGTCAGTGACAGGTTCTCACAGTCTGTGTGATAAAAGTAAAGGGTTGGATCTGATGATCTGTTCAGGCTATTGTCGAGTTTGGTGGCATCTATTGTCTCATTTGTTAAACTTAAAAATGTATATCCTGCTTTACTACTTTAATATGATCAAAGATTTCAAAAAATTATTAAATATTTCTTCATAAATACAAACAATCATAATCTTAGACTATTTTGTTCCAATGACACACAAACCCTCTGCCCTTCCGATATGCCCTCCGAGTCCTCTTCCCACCCTCCTCACCGTCAGTCACGAAGGACAATAGCTCACTCCCTTTGGGATAATTCGGGCCCGGTCGTCAAAGTCGTCATGGAACAGATTCCTGTCAGGGTACAAGTTTGGTCAGCCATGTCCAAAGTTCATGTCCTAGTTCATTTCCTCTTTTCCAAAGTGGAACATATTTTTCTCTGGGTTTAAAGAGAAAGAGAACATATTTTTCTCTGAGTTTCTTTCACATGTGTATGAGAGAGAGAGAGAGAGAGAGAGAGTCAGAGAGTCAGAGTTGGTTTTGTCTATTTGTCTTAATCACCAGCCTTTATTTATTTATTTTTCTTTATTTATTTCAGAATATTATGGGGATACAGACATTTTGGTTACATAAATTGCTTTTGTACCATTTGAGTAAGTTGTAAGAGTGCTCATCCCCCAGACAGCGTGCATTGTACCCTGCTCCCTCCGCCCCCCGCCCCGGCCAGTCTTTAACTGTTTACTCAGCCTGGTCTCAGAGAAAGTTCCTGGCAGTCCGGACTTCAACCTTAGGGCAAGGTTCTGCCCGTGGCTGAGACACTGCACCACCAACTGCAACCAAAGGCACAGTGTTGAAGTTTCCTTAAGCTGGGTCTTTGATACATTTGGAGTGGTTGTCTGTTCAGTGGCAGCTTCAGTGCAGAGACTGCAAACAAACTAAATGGCGCCTCCAGGACAGGACGTGAAGACAACACTGCCATTGTCCTTAGGAAGATGCCACATTTCTGAAGAGTATGGCTTTCTTCTTCCAAATCCTCTGGTAAGGAAAGAGCCTTGAACCAGGTCAGAAATAAGTTTCTTGACATGCTGCTTGGTTGGTTTTTCGTAAATGTGTGTGATTATTAAGAGACGTGCAATATTAATATCAAGTTATTACCCTGAGGAAGATTCTACATATAAAGTAGAATTATAATTACCAATAAAAGAGAAGCAACAGGCCAGGCACGGTTGCTCTCGCCTGCAATCCTAGCACTCTGGAAGCCCAAGGCGGGAGGATTGCTTGAACTCAGGAGTTTGAGACCAGCCTGAGCAAGAGCCAGACCCCATCTCCACTATAAATAGAAAGAAATAAGCCAAACAACTAAAATTAGAAAAAATTAGCCGGGCATGGTGGCACATGCCTGTAGTCCCAGCTACTTGGGAGGCTGAGGCAGAAGGATCGCTTGAGCCCAGGAGTTTGAGGTTGCAGTGAGCTAGGCTGACGCCACTGCACTCCAGCCCAGGTAATATAGTGAGACTCTGTCTCCAAAAAGAAAAAAAGAAAAAAGAAAAAAACAGAGAGAGAGAGAGAGAGAGAGAGAGAGAGAGAAGTGACAGCTACAACAGAGGATGTAAATGGAATGGTTTTTGTGCCAGTTTCTTTTACTAGATTGTCAGTTAGGCCAGGAAAATTATAAGCAAATCTGTATTTATGAAGAAAAAGAATGAACCTCAATAAAGATAAATTATATACATAAATATAAGAGCCACAGCAATAGCCACACTGGGTTTCCCAGGCCTGTTCTCCTACATACGGTAAGGTATTAGCCAGACACAAGGTCTTCCGACAGAGAACAGCTGGAATCTCTCTATTACAGATTCTACCCTTTGCATTGCATATATGCATGTAAGGCAAATTCTTCTAATAGGGCTTATTCGTAAACTGCTCTGGGGCACTACCTCTAACGTTTTGGTGTAGATTAGCCAACTTGACATTCTCCTGGGAGCAAAAAAGAGAACATGAAGGATCTTAGGTACTTTCAAGGGGGTGGGAAGAATTTCTGAGAAGAGGAAGGAACTGATAATAAACAGTACCTCTTTCTTAACTCTACTTAGGGATTAACCTGGAATGCAAATCTGGTTCATTAGTTGGGCTTTTAAAACACTTTTCTCATTGAATGTAGTCCAAGGCCTAGAATACTAAAACCCTAAGCATTTTTACAACCATCTGGTCCCAATTCCCTCTTTTTACATTTGGGCCACTTGCCCAAAGTCATTATTAGTGGCAAAAACAGAGCTAATACTGAAGTCTCGTAACCTATTTTTCTATCACATCCTAAACAAGGGCCAAGACCACACAGTTAGCAGTCTCGGGATCTGACAGTGAAGATATCGCAATAACAGAACAAACTCCCTGCCTTCCCTCCACCATCCTAATTTTCCATTTAATGATGAATGAACAATGGTCTAGAATTCAGTGAGCTTTTATTGAATACCTACTCTGCTGCTTATTTACTTCTAAGTGTTATTGGAGAGATATGAATGACAATAACAACTATTTGCTGCTTTTCAAAGTTCTCTGTAGAGAGCTGTTAGCTTTGAGCCAAGTCACAAATCTGCAAGTCACTTGGGCATGGAAGTCACCACCAAAGGGTGTTGTGCAGAGCAGGGCTGTGGTCCAGAGTCCTGGGCTGTGTTCTCTGACAGTTCCAGTAGGGTGACTGCATGTCCCCAGTCGCCAGGCCCTGAAGGGAGTCCTGAGATGCAAGACTTTCAGCGCTGAACTGGGACAGTCCCGGGAAAGCCAGATTGTGTCAATGCCCCTAATTTGCATTTACTAGCTCTTGTGACCTTGAGTCAATCACTAGCACCTGACCCCCGGTTTTCACATTTGTTGGATGGAGATCTGGTGCCACCTCCACTACCGCTGTGGACAGTGAGTGTGAAAGCACTTTGATGCATCCCGTGCAGGGACTAGACGGCAGTCCTCCAGAGGCTCAGCCCAGTGCTCGGTAAAAGCTCCACTCTTCACGCCTGTAACTCTAGCACTGTGGGAGGCCGAGGCAGGAGGATCCCTGGAACTCAGGAGTTCCAGACCAGCCTGAGCAAGAGCAAGACCCCGTCCCTACAAGAAAGAGAAAAATTAACTGGGTGTGGTGGCATGAACCTGTAGTCCCAGCTACTCAGGAACTGAGGCAGGAGGATCGCTTGACCCAGGAGTTGGAGGCTGCAGTGATCTGTGATGACATCATGGCACTCTAGCCCGGGCAACAGAGTGAGACTCTGTCTCAAAAAAACACACAAATAGGCCGGGCGCGGTGGCTCACGCCTGTAATCCTAGCTCTCT
>VBSM01000500.1:8999531-9036712 GCA_008086735.1 Cheirogaleus medius
AAGGTATAAAAGCTGGAGGAGAATGGGGAAGGGGGTCAGAAGATCAGAAGTCAGTGGAGCCTGCTGAAGGAATAAAGGCTGTTCTCCACTCTCCATGTGCTGCTCGGTTATTTCCCTGGTCAAGAGCTGTTACCACTTGCCAGAACACCCCCACCCCCCAAATTTAATCATCACATCATTTCAACTTTATTTCTCAAGCATATCTTGAATACCTGCCTTCTCCTTTCCAAATTAACTCTCATTGCCTAAGTTTAGCCCTTGAACAGAAAGTATTTCAAAGGCTTTCTAATCTGACTTTATATCCTAAAATCCCACAAAATTATCTTCCTAAAATTCAAATCAAACCATGTCACCAACTTCCATAAAGGGAAAACTCACATATTCTACACAAACCACAGCTGATCTAAGTTTCTTCCTCTGATCTTCCATCATCCCTTCTCTTGAGCTTTATGTTCTGGCATCACTGAGTCAGGTGCAGTCCTGAGAAGCACACATGTCTGTTTGCCCACTGTCTCCTCTGCATTTGCTACCTTCCCTTCAAATTTCCACCCCAAAAAAGTCACATTTGGACTCCAAAACTAGGCTCAATTGTCATATGTCTATGAATATTTCCCTTTAATTCCCCCTAACAGCTGACAGAATTAACCAATTCCTCTTCTTTGCAAGTTCTTAAACGTACATACAGGCCAAGCGCAGTGGCTCACGCCTGTAATCCTAGCACTCTGGGAGGCCGAGGCGGGTGGATAGCTCAAGGTCAGGAGTTCGAAACCAGCCTGACCAAGAGCGAGACCCCGTCTCTACCAAAAAAAAAAAAAAAAAGAAAGAAAGAAATTAATTGTCCAACTGAAAATATATAGAAAAAATTAGCCGGGCATGGTGGCGCATGCCTGTAGTCCCAGCTACTTGGGAGGCTGAGGCAAAAGGATTGCTTGAGCCCAGGAGCTTGAGGTTGCTGTGAGCTAGGCTGACGCCTCGGCACTCACTCTAGCCTGAGCAACAAAGTAAGACTCTGTCTCAGAAAAAAAAAAACAAACAAAAAATACGTACATACTCATCAGTAATTAAACATATTACACTACATTGGTAGTCAGATGTACCTCTGATTGCATATCTTTCTCCCTTCCTACACCATGTGCTTGAAGGAGTACAGGAAATTGCACCCCAAAATATGACTCCTTGATATAAAGAATATTTTTAATTAAAAGTCTTGTTAATGGAAAAATCCTCAACTCTGTAAAATGATTTGAAGACATTTATTCTGAATCAAATATGTATGGGCGTGGCCCCCAGAGCCACACCCAAGAAGTCTTGAGTAACTGGTCTGGAGGCTGCTGGGTTTCAGTTTGGTTTTATACATTTTAGGGAGACAGGAATTGCAGGTAAAATCATAAATCAGTACATGGAATGTGTATCTTACTGTCTCAAGGAATCTGTTTTGATCTCTGTTTTAACATTAATACTGGTCAATTGTTATATCTAAACTATTAATACAGAAGGGAGTGGTACAACAAGATGTGTCTGACCTCTTTTTCCTTCATGGTAAGAAATTCAGTTTTAAAGTTTTCTGGGGTTCCCTTGGCCAGGAGCAGGTCTGTTCAGTCAGTAAGGGGGCTCAGGATTTTACTTTACTTTATAGCCCTTACAGAGCAACAGGCCTTGGAAAGGACTTTCTTTTTCTCATCTCCACGAAGACTAGAGGGACCCATCAAGAACAGTAGTCTCCTCTTCCCTTCCCCATATCCTCCCTATTTATTGCAGGAAAAAAGACCAAGAAGGTAACCAGAATGGCCTGATCGTTTACAAAATAATGCCTGTCTCTCAGGTTCATTGAACTTCTAAAGAAAATCATTTACAATCTCTGTTCCCCCATCCATGTATTCTCCCAGGTATCATTCATTCTCACTCTCAGTAGTGATCATTTATTGCCCCTCAACAGAATTATCCATATTCCCCATCTCCTCCCTCCCCTCTGAAATGAGGTTAGGTAAGTACCGTGTTTCCCCGAAAATAAGACAGGGTCTTATATTTATTTTTCTCAAGAAGACACCCTAGGGCTTATTTTCAGGGGATGTGTTATTTTCCCCACAAAGCCTCAGCTTGCAGCATGCACAGGATGGCCGGGACCTGACAGGGGGAACCGACCTTGTTGGTGGGGCTGCCCGCACCTTTCCAGTCACCTCTGGGATAGTAGCTGTTACAAAGGGGCAGATGAGAAGGGCTGCTTGTCTTCTTTACAGCTCCGTGACAAAATGCATGGGTTGTGCAGATCTGCTGCGTAGCCGCGCCCATCACTAGGTCTTATTTTCGGGGTGGGGCTTCTATTGCGCAAGTGCTTAGAAATCCTGCTAGGGCTTATTTTATGGGTAGGTCTTATTTTCAAGGAAACACGGTATTTGGGTCTCACTGGGATCCCAGGTAATCACTCTGTGATTCTCCCTGTGTGCATGGTAATGATAAACTTGGTATGCCTTTTCTCTTATTGATCTTTATTGTTAGTTGATTTTTCAGCAAACCTTCTGAAAGGGAAGGGGAAGCCTTCTCTTCACCCCAACACACTTCCTAAAGACAAAAACTGTGTTTTTGTCACCTGTAATTCTGTAGCACCTAGCACTGGACCTAGCACATAGTGAATCCTCAAATACCATTGAACTGAATTGACTTGAGCTCTCCTGAAGACTGAAATCTGAAAGCAGCTACTTTCTGAAACCACTTCCCAGAGAGGCCTAAAATATGGACATGTTTCTGTTTTAAATGCAGAAAGAACTTCCAGATCATTATAGTCCCTGGATGGAAATTGCCAACAAACTTCCTCACTTGATTGAGACTCACCAGCTTCGAGCCCATGTGAACAAGGTATATCTTTTTCTTCTTCTTCTTCTTCTCATTGCCCCTTTCTCATCGTTCTTTTCTCTCTTAGCCTTGTGGAAGTGGGTCAATTAAACTGGGAAAGTAGTCATTGCCATTGAGCTTGTCAATGGCAGAGCTGTCTCAGCCTTCCTGAAGAACAGATCGACTCCTCCCTGTTATGATACATGTATTTGCCTAGGGTTTCCAGAGCCAGGGCAGTACATGCCTGGCACATATTGACCAAGAATCTGAGTGGTAATTTCAAACAAGCTAATGGAGAATTTTTAGCCTGGGAAGGGCAGACATGGAAATTCTGGGGGTCCCCATTCCACGTTACATGGTCATTGCCTCTGAGTGGGTCTACCCTGCTTGTCATGAGCCTCGTAGAACAGCTGAATCCAGAGAGTTTCTGGTTACAAAGTCACGATTGGCCATGAGTTCTACAAAGATAATTGATGAGTCTGGAAATACCACATATGTATTTACATATACTTATATATATGATGGACATTATATGACCAGATGAGCCACTTTTCTCAAACATATGTAAGGAATAGTGAAACTTCTGGTTCCAGAAAAACTGACATTACCCCCTCAAGGAATAGTAAAAAGGTGTATAGGAAAAATCCCAGATTTTGATTCAGAAAGACCTGGACTTAAATCTTGGTTTTATTACTTAGTGTAATAGCTATGTAACCTCGAGCAAGTTACATAATCCTGTAATTACCCTTCCTTATTTACAAAACAAGAGAAATTCTGGACTTGTGGTATTGTGGTGAGAAGGAAATGACCGTTGAAGTAGCTCTTGCACAGTTCTTGCCTTACAATAGCAAGAACATGTGTTCGTGACTTCCTTCTGCTCTTATCTGCGTCTGTCTTAATCTCCTCAGTTTGGAGTGATTTTGGAGGTATGAGAAGGGTTTTTCACCCTCTAAAATTTTCCTTTGCTGACATAATCACACTTAATGTCTGTAGGAACAAATTCATTTAAAAATAGGCACAAGATTAGAACCCTGTAAAAGAGGAATAAGAGACTGTCTTTAATGTCTGTGAAGATGGCAAACTAAACCTAGTCATCTTTTTTCTGTTGCATAAAAATTTTTATTGACCTGACCAAATAAACACAAAAAGAAGGAAAAAAAATCCATAAATGCAGGAAAAAAGAGGAAAGTACCCATGACGGAATAAAAACTTTAGGGATTTTTAGACTATGTTAAGCAAATTGTGCATTAGATCCACAAATAAGTTTATAGGACTCATGCCAAGCACTTAACCAAAGGAAAAGGTGACCCTCACAAGTCCTCCTTCCCCATCTAAGAAAGGTAGAGAAGAGAAAGAATGGGGAGTTGGGGACAGTTGGCAGGAAAGGCAGATTAGAATTCACTTTGTGAACTAAGTGATCCTTTGGCCCAGGCTTTATTTGATTAAACTGTCATAATTGCAAGGAAGGACTTCTTCAACTGGGTCTCCTTCTGGCACAGCACTGATATCAATCCCTTAACATTTGTAGTGGGTTAAATAGAGTCTCCCTAGGAGTTATGGGCATGTAGAACTTGCGAAAATGACCTTATTTGGAAATAAGGTCTTTGCAGATTAATTTAAGATGAGGTCATACTGCTAGTAAATTAGAGTGCACCCTAAATCCAACACAACTGGTGTCCTTATAAGAAGAGGGAAATTTGGACACAGAGACAGAGACCACAGGGGAAAACACGTGAAGACGGAGGCAGAGTTACAGCAATGCAGGTGCAAGCCAAGGTACGCCAAGGGCTGCAAGCAACCGCCTGAACATGGATGGATTCTCACGCAGGCTCCAAAAGAAATCGGCCCTGCTGATACCTTCCTCCACTGTGAGAGAATAAATTTCTGTTGTTTTTATCACCTAGTTTGTGGCAATTTTTTATGGAAGCCCTAGGAAACTAACTGAACACTCCGCTTCTATCCCTCCTTCTAATTATTTATAAAATATCTGACATGGCCAGGCATGGTGGCTCATGCCTGTAATCCTAGCACTGTGGGAGGCCGAGGCGGGCAGATCATTTGAACTCACAAGTTCAAGACCAGCCTGAGTAAGAGCGAGACTCCGTCTCTACTAAAAATAGACAAATAAGCCCGGCATGGTGGCACATGCCTGTAGTCCCACCTACTTGGGAGGCTGAGGCAGGAGGATCTCTTGAGCCCAGGAGTTTGAGGTGATGATGATAAGCTATGATGACATCATGGCACACTAGCCCTGGCAACAGAAGGAGATTCTGTCTCCAAAAAAAAAAAGAAAAAAAAAAAAGAAATTAATAGCTATTTGAATAGCTAAAATTAAAAAACATCTGGCTATACCAAATGCAGGAAAGAATGTGTAGTTATAGGGATTTTCATTAATTGCTGGTGGGAATGCAAAATAGTACAGACAGTTTAAAAGTTTCTTATAAAATTAAATGTAGACATATATTTATTAAAGTAAATTAAAAAGTTATGTCCATAGAAAAAAATCAGTGTATGAATAACAAGTTTTATTCACAATTGCAAAAAACAAACAAACAAACAAAAACCTTGAAGCAGCCAAGATACCCCTCAACCAGGGAATCAATACACTAAATAAACTGAGTTATAGCCACCCTAAAATAGTGGAATACTGTTAAGTGATAAAAATGAATGATAAAAATGAAATGATTTGTGCAACGACATGGATGAAACTTAAATACATTTAGCTAAATGAAAGATGCCAGACCCAGAGGCTACACATTCTATAATGCCATTCTTATGATGTTCTGGAGAAGGCAAAACTGTAAGGACAGAAAACAGATCAGCGATTACCGGAGGAGAGGAGGAAGTAGCTAACCACAAAGGGGCTGCCCAGGGGAATTTGTAGGGTGAGGGAGCTGTTCTATGTGGCACTCAGGTGATGGACACGACACTACACATTGTAAAACCCACAGAATTGTCTGCCACAAAGAAGGGACTTTCACGTATGTAAATTTTTAAAAAGTGAACCAGAATGTTGGGGGATCCCGGGGTGGAATGCAGACTGTGACGAATGTCCCTAACTGGACTACAGGTGACCTCGGTGAAGAGAGCTGCGGGTGGGGACATGGAGGTGACCTAGTTACTTTGGAAAATAGTGTTTTGACTGGAATCTGTAAGGCTAAAGGAGAAGGAACTCAATATGATTGCTGCACTCTAGTTGGTAAGCTGCAATTCCACGGGCACAGGTGGGCATTTCTGAGGCTGCTTTCCATGCAGGCTCGCCTCTCACTACCCCGCGCCCCGCAGCTGCGGCTTTGCGCAGACTGGAGGTGCGTGCGGCCTACCTCGAGCAAGGCTGTCAGCATCATTGTCCGGCTGCATGTGCTCACTTCGTGTCTCCGTGTCACATCTGGTAGTTCTCATTATATCCCAAACTTTTTCTTTATTACCATATCTGTTACGATGATCTGTGAGCAGTGATCTTTGATGTTACTATTGTAATTGTTTTGGGGCACCGTGAAGCAGGCCCATATAAGACCACAGACTTAATTGATAAGTGCTCCGTGTGTTCTGGCTCCTCCACCAACCAGCCACTGCCCCGTCTTTCTCCCTCTCCTTGGGCCTCCCAGTTCCCTGAGACAGAATAATATTAAAATTATGTCAATTAATAACCCTACCATAGTATGTAAGTGTTCCAGTGAAAGGAAGAACCAAGAAGTAAGAAGCACTTTTCAGTTGCTCAGGAATGATTTCAATAAAGCGAATACAAATTAGAATAAAGACTCAGGAAAGGGAATCATGCGTATGTAGGACACAATGACAAACAATGAAATCGGTAAATTTTATGGTCATCTCTAAACAATCATTGATAATGTGACTGTGAAACAAGAAACATATTACTAAAATAATCTGTGCATGCATTGTGCGTGTGTGTCCGCACACATCCCTGTGGCCAAGCTGTGTTAACATGATGGAGCAAAAACTCCATATTTCTTTTTAACAAAACTCGGGACAAGGACATGGTAGTGTGAGAGTTGTGAAAGTAAAATCATGTTTGTATTGGTTTGATATGTTGTGTTATAAAGCAAATGCTGTTGTATATATAAATAACCACAAGGCAAGAAGATTTGCCCTCTCAGTTATCATGACTTTATAACTATAGAAATTAAGACCAGTCGATACTGCGGCAGCAATAAACAGAGAGAACCAAAAATACAATAGAGAACCTACATGCAGACCCATGCATATATGGAAGCTACACATATGACAGAGTTGAGACGGTGCATCAGTGGGGACTATAGTAGCGGCGGGATGACTGACAGTCCATACCTATCACACGCGTGTAGCAAAATGATAAGTTGAGTCTATTCCTTTCACCACAAACAAACACAAAAATCATTCCAGATCGATAACAACTTAAATGAAAAAGAAAAGAAATTAAACCTGGTAGAAGGAAATTTAGGAGAATATCTTTCCGTATTTGGGACTGAGGAAGAATTTTTAAACAACACATAAAATTGGGATATTTGCATTATAAACTTTATACCATTAAAATAGAACCTCTGTTCATCAAAATAGGTCAAAAGAAAATGAAAATCTAAGCCACAAACTGAGAGAAGATATTGTCACAAATATAACTAAAAAAAAGAAAAAGATTTCTAGCCTGAATCTCGGAAATCAATAAGAAAGACAACCAAGTAAAACTGGGTTCAATACACATTAACAGACATTTTATGGAATAGGAAACATAAGTGCCCAATAGACATATGAAAGATGCTAACTATTGCTAATAATCAAGAAAATGAAAAAACTATGATGGGCTGACATTTTACAACCACACAACTGAAAAGTATTTAAGAGTGTGGCATTACCAGGTATTGGCGAGAATCTAAAGCACCTGAATCTCTTAGTCACCGTGGGTGGGTGCAACCTCTGTCAAAAACTCTCTCTCATTATCTGGTGATGTTGAAGATACACAGTTTCATTCCCTAAGGATTCCATTCTTGTGTATATAAATATCTTACAGCTTCTCGGCATGTATGTACCCTGAGAGATGTAACAGTATTAATATTTATCCTAATAAAACCATGAAGCAACTGTTAACGTGAATGAACTGCAGCCGTGCACAGTGGTGGGGGAACGCTCAAAGCCATGTAGTGTTGAATAAGAAAAGCAAATCACAGAATATGCTGTATTCAGTATGATTTTGCTGTGTCAGGCTCAAAATCATTTAAATTAACTAACATATTGCTTAGTGGTCATATATATATGAATTTTAATGATATGCAAATAGCAAGGAAATAAATATAAAATTCAAATAGGTACCTACCCCTTGTTTTATATTATTATTATTTTTGAGACAGGGTCTCTCTCTGTTGTCCAGCTAGAGTGCAATGGCATGATTATACTTCACTGTAATCTCAAACTCCTGGGTTCTAGTGATCCTGCTGCCTCATTCTTCTGAGCAATTAGGACTACAGGCATGTGCCACCACGCCAGGCTCAGTTTTGTATTTTTTGTAGAGACAGGGTCTCACTATATTGCTCAGGCTGGTCTTGAACACCTGGGTTCAAGTGATCCTCCTACCTTGGCCTCTCAGAGTGCTGGGATTACAAGCGTGAGCCACCATGCCCAGCCTCAAATAGGTACTCTTGAGGGACAGACAGGGTAATGCCATCAATGAGAGACACAAAGAGGACTGCAAAGCTTTTGATCTGTATCATTTCTTAAGCCAGTTGATGGATATATGTGTTTATGTATATTCTTTAAGCTGTAAATAGATATTACATGTATTTAATTTATATGCATGTGATATAAATTCACAAAAATACTTTTTATTTTTGAGACTGAGTCTCACTCTGTTGCCTGGGCTAGAGTGCTGTGACGTCAGCCTAGCTCACAGCAACCTCAAACTCCTGGGCTCAAGCGATCCTCCTGCCTCAGCCTCCGCAGTAGCTGGGACTACAGGCATGTGCCACCATGCCCGGCTAATTTTTTCTATATTTTTAGTTGGCCAATTAATTTCTTTCTATTTTTAGTAGAGATGGGGTCTCGCTCTTGCTCAGGCTGGTTTCAAACTCCTGACCTTGAACGATCCTCCCGCCTCAGCCTCCCAGAGTACTAGGATTACAAGCGAGAACCACCTCACCCGGCCACAAAAATACTTCTAATGATTAAAAAATTATGAGATGCACTTTAAAAATGTCCAGAAGAAAAATATAGTGCAAACATGTTTCCTTGAATCATGTTGTAAATTGTAAAGAACTGTTTACAGTGTTTCTGAGAAGCTCTTCAAAGAATGTTTTACTCTAAGAGGGAAAACCACATACTTGTCTCTCCCAACATACCTGAGGCCAGAAACCGTCAAATTGTTAGTGGAGCTTCATCAAGGAAGATAAGTGTTCATTGGTAGAGTACCTTTCCATTGTGATGGAAATTCACAAATTACTATTGCTGTTTTTAGTTCGACCTTATTTATGCTAATTCATGAATCTTTAATACTCCTGTCATAAGGGACAAATAATTATGTGCTCATGTCCCCCAAATCATTTACAATTCAGAACAAATTGGTTTCGGAATAAAATGTGATCAATATTTTAAAAATTCATTTGTGAAAAAGTATTAATAATAATTCTCTAGGCCAGGCACTGTGCCTCACACCTATAATCCTAGCACTCTGGGAGGCAGAGGTGGGAGGATCTCTTGAGCTCAGGAGTTTGAGACCAGCCTGAGCCCTGGGCAAGAGTGAGGCCCCATCTCCACTAAAACCAGGAAAAATTAGCCAGGCGTAGTGGCAAACACCTGTAATCCCAGTTATTAATACTTGAGAAGCTGAGGCAGGAGGATCACTTGAGCCCAGGAGTCTTAGGTTGCTGTGAGCTAGGCTGACGCCATGGCACTCTAGCCTGGGTGACAGAGTGAGATTCTATCTCAAAAAAAAAAAATTAAATTAAAATAATTCTTTAATAATGTATATTTTCAATGTGTCTAACCAAAATATAAATAATGTTTATATAGTGTTCAAAATAAATTATTAAAAATCAAACAATAAATTCGGAGAAAATTTAGAATATGTATTTCAAAGATTAAGATCCATAATACAAAACTAAGTCTACCAAATCAATAAGATGAACAATCAGTGGGAAAAAGTGGGCAAACAGATAAATAGTTAAGTTACAGAGAGATATTTGAATGAATAATAAACAGGCAAAACTACTCCATCTCAAGAATAAACCAAAAATGTAAATGAAAACAATGAAATATCTGGTTTGGGTTAGCACATTGGCAATAAATTTAAAAAACCATTTAGCATGCTGTTATTCAAGATGTGTAGGGAGAAACACATGTTGAAAGCAGGCGAGCAAATTAGTAAAATCTTTCTGGCAAGCAATTTTATAACATCCATTAAAATTTTAAATATTCATATTCTTTGATCCATCAATTCCATTTTTGTGAATTTACCTCGCAGAAATACTCAAAAGGGAAAGATGACTAAGCAAGGGTGTTTATTACAGCCATTGTAATAGCCAAATAAACAAAAAAGAAAAAAATAACAAAAAATCCCCCTAAATTCCCATTAATAAATAGATCTGTTAAGTGAATGAAAACTATACAGCTATTAAATGAAAATGTATATGTGTGTGTCTCTCTGTTTCTCCCTATGTATATCTTTGCTATGTAGTTTACTGAAAAAAGAAAGGCATGTCACAGTATAAATATGTTAGGTCTGGAGAGAGAGACATGTAGCCTCATGTGTAGCAAAATGCTGTTTATTTTGAGCATCTGGGTGCAGATGGGTGGAGGCAGAAAAAGCATCCACAAGAGAAAAGGGGAGAACCTTGGGTTTTATAGAGGGTTTCTCTGGGAGGAGTAGGTAAGTGAGCCAGAACAGCCGCTTGTAATTAATTCTTTTTCAGACAACCAGCTCCTAGGACTCCTGCCCCAGGCACACCCATCCTTCAGCTCTGGCCTGGGCCTTATCAGGAGAGAGGGAGGGACAGACTTCATCTCTATCAGGGAAGGAGGGGGAAGGAACGCTGGCTGCAGCTGTCAGATTTACAACATCTGGGGATTCTCCACACTCCTGCGGCTATTGTTTTACAAGCCTAAGTTTTGCATTAACCACATTCTGTCCCATATATACTTTTTGGGTTCCCACCTGGAACAAACCTAACAAAATATATATCTTTAATGTATATAAATATATATTATGTATATAATTATATAAAACATATATAATTATCTTTCTAGATATTTGTTATATATTTAATGTATATACATATAAATTCATATTGTGAACTAAAATAAAATCTTAAGGTCCCCCCCCCCCCAGCTGATTGAATAGATCTCCTCCTGGCCAAGGGGATATCCCAAAGCCAAATTGCCTACCAGGAGGAGAGAGGTCAGACAGGCCTCATTGTTCCCCCCTCCCTTCTTAGAGATGTCCTTTGTAACCTATTAATAGGCCTAAGGCTATGCAAGACAACCCTGCAGGTCCTCAGTTTACACAACAAATATATGACCTGTGGCTTGTCTCTGATTAACAGACCTCCTTATCTTAAAACATCCCAAGCCTGCACGGTGGCTCACGCCTGTAATCCTAGTACTGTGGGAGGCCGAGGCCAGTGGATCATTTGAGCTCAGGAGTTCGAGACCAGCCTGAGCAAGAGTGAGTCCCCGTCTCTACTAAAAAAATAGAAAGAAATTGGCTGGCCAACTAAAAATATATAGAAAAAATTAGCCGGACATGGTGGCACATGCCTGTAGTCCCAGCTACTCGGGAGGCTGAGGCAGGAGGATCACTTGAGCCCAGGAATCTGAGGTTGCTGTGAGCTAGGCTGACACCACGGCACTCTAGCCCGGGCAACAGAGTGAGACTCTGTCTCAAAAACAAACAAACAAAAGAAACATCCCAAGCCTTTAGACAAAGCTTCATGTAACCTAGCCACAGCGAATCCACTTGCTCAAGGCTTCTTGGGTGTGTTTGCGGCTCATGGTCCTTAGATTTGGCTCAGAATAAATCTCTTTAAAATTATTTTACAGAGTTTGACTTCTTTTCCATTGACAAGACATATACATTCAAATACAAATTCAAATACATATAGATATTTATGTTATATATATTTAATGTATATACATATAAATTCAAAAAATTTCATATTTTATATTTTTATAATTACATAATTCTTTGACATTTATAGATAGAAGTAGACACACAAAACTTTTAATGGTGATTATATCTAATAAGTGATATTGAGGCTAATAGAAACCATTTTCTATTTATAATATATGTACACTATATGCATTCTATATGTACAAGCATGCATTTGTATTTGAAATTTTTTTTACAGTGACATTCTATTACTTTTCATTTTTTCAAAGATACCATTCATATTCTCTAGAAAGTCAGGCTAGTTGCCAATATAAAAGGTTAATGGTGGCCCTTTTTAAATACTATAATGTTCACACTAGCAAAGTAAAAGTAATGTGTGGCTAAAGAAGCAGTCATTCAGCTAAGAAAATTCTGGGGAAAGAAGAGTTATTGAAACCAAACCGTGAAAATGCCGAGTCTTGCTCCTGTGTTGGAGCTAAGGTGACCTCAATCTAGTCTCCTTGTATCAGCATAAAAGGAGACGATCACAACAAATATTAAAAAAAATCAGGAAATGACCCAGCTCACTGTGGTACGGTGCAAAAAGAAAAAATGTTTTATGTCAGGATGAAATTAAGCTAAATTATTTCTGCAAAGTACTTACTTTCCATCTTATAATGAAGCAAAATGTGAAATCAAGTGGAATACCCTAAACTGAGGGAAACATTAGGTGTCTGACTCACTCCCTAACCATGTCACCTTTATTTGTGTGGGAAGAAAGTTCCACTAGAAAAGTGTTTTGTTTTGGTCTGTTTTTTCTTTCTTTTTAATCCCTTAAGCTGTTTTTTATTTGTATGTTTGCTTGGAGAGGCGAGGCCAGGGACTCTGGAATGCACAAGAAGTTTCCAGAAAAACATTTCTCTCTATTCCGGCAAGTGTTAACAGCTCTTGGTACAGCTCTCAGTATTAACAGCTCTTGACCCAGGAAATAACAAGGCGGCACACGGAGAGTCGGAGAACTATCTTTATTCCATCTGCACCCTCAGTTGTCTTCTGCTCTTCTGACCCCCCTTCCCCCGGCTCCTCCTGCTTTTATACCTTTGGTAGGACTGAAAAAGCATCCAATCAGCAATAAGCATTAACAGCCAATCAGCAACAAGTGTTAACATCCAATCAGCAATGAGCTATAACATCCAATCAGGAACAAGCTATAACATCCAATCAGGAACAGTGGGATTCAAAAAGTACCCAATCAGGATGGCGCAAGCAGCGTGGCCCTCGAGGGGCCTGGAGCGCTCCAGCAGAACCGGAGCAGGAGCGACAGGGAGGCGTGGAGCAGCCCGTCCCGCTTTCCCTGTCATAATCTAGAGGAAGTTCTCACCTTGATCTCACTCCTTTACCTGAGGCTGAACTGTGGGAGCTGAGGCTGTTGAGCACTTGAAAAGTGGCTAGGACAAATGAAGACGTAAGATACTGACCATAGTTTGAAGACTCTGAAAGACGGACTGTAAAATATCTCAATATTTTTTATGTCGATTATATATTGATAATATTTTTGATATATTAACTTAAACAAAATACATTACCAAACCTAATTTCACATGTGCCTTTCTTACTTTTTTTTTAAATGTGGCTGCTGGAAAATGTAAAACAAGACGTCTGCTTGCGTGCATCGTTCTGAGGCGCAGCGCTGGGGCCTGGCATGTCTTCCCCTCCGCGCCTCAGTTTGTCCCCGGCTCTTGGGCGGACGCAGCGCCACGTGCAGGGGACGTTTTCAGCCTCCCGCCTTGGACGCTGTCGAGTGAGGGGCTCACGATAACTACTTAATCAGCGGCTGTCGCTACCGCCCTCAGCTGGCCGGGCCGCCGGGATGCTCGAGCCTTTCCAGGAGGCCGAGACCGCGGTCGGAGCAGGGGCACGTTCGCCGCCGCCTGCCCAGGCCGCGGGGCCCAGACCCGCGCGCGGCGCCTGCAGGCTGAAGGGACGCCACAACACCCAGGTCGCCCTTCGGGGAGCTGCGGCCGGGGAGAGGGGCACGCGGACGGACGTAGGTCGGGCTGCGTCCCGAGCTGGGGAAGGGGGTGGGACGGGGGGAGGGGGACAGGGGTCCTTCCAAGGATGACACCGCCTTTCACTGCCACAGTGACGCTGCTGTCAGTCCCACCCGGACCCTGAGGAGACCGGCGGGGGGGGGGGGGGGGGGGGGGGGGGGGAGGTGCGAACGACCTGGCAGCGTCCGGCACCGTTCCGGCAAGGGCTGGAACCCCCTGGCCCAGCTCGGCTGCCTTTCTGCGGGGTTTGGTCGGATTCCTGCCTTCGCCGACCTCGCCTGCTCAGGTGGCACGTGCGGAGAGGAGCGCCCGCGCGCAGGGCAGGGCCACCGGCCGCAGGTCCGCAGGCGGCGCTGGGGAAGTCGCCAGGGAGCTGCGGTGGACGCACTCTCAGTCCCGGGAGCGGGTTGTCCGCAGCCCCTAACCGAGCAGCGGCTGCCCTGATGACACCAGATTTGCACAACCCTGAGCGACGGTGTGGGGCTCAGGTGGGGGCTGAGGCACTTCCCCAGCAGCGTCCTATGGACACCTCCTGCACCGCAGTGTCTCAGGTCTTGGGATAAATAGGCATATGCAGGCTCTTAGCTGCTGCTTTAAAATACAGCTTGTTTCCTTACGCCCCAAGGACCTTTCCAGTCCCAGAATGCTATTCTGTCCCTATCCATCTGACTCACAGTCTGGGGAACTTCTCTTGCACAGATGCCCCTCCTGGACTGCCAGCTCCTTACCAGCTACCGGGCACAGCGCCTGGCCCACCTGGTCCTCAGCTGCATCACCATGGGGTATGTCTGGCAGGAAGGAGACACGAAGCCTGAACAGGTAAGGGGCAAAGACATGCTTGTCCCCTGTTCTGGGGCGGGTCTGCTGCACCTGGGACTATGATCTTTGCTGGGCACTGCAGTTTTCCTGGAAAATGGGTACTTTTTTGGTCTTTTCAATGGGCATCCACTGAAGGAAGGGTGGAGGGCCCATTTACATGATTTTTTTTTTTTCCTGACTAAGGAGCTAATTTTCCTTTAAACTGATATTTGTGGCTCCCTTTAATTACTATCTGAATTCTGAATCTGTTTTTCTCTGGCACCCTCTTTCAGGAATGTTTGAAGAGCTGAATTTGAAGGCAGATTCTGAGAGTTTATTAAAAAAAAAAGTACAGCATTTTAAACTAGTATACATATCACTTATCTTGGTTGCTTTTCACAATGCTGCCAAGCAAACAGGGCTCCACTCTACCCAGACCACGGAGGAGCACAGAAGTTGAATGTCCTGCCATGGTCAGACAGCTAATAGTGGAAAAGCTGAGCCCAGAGCCCAGATCTTCTGATTTCACTAGTGCAGCCTTCTTTCCCCAGAGACACAAGGAGATTTACAACACTGATCTTTAGTTTTTAGTACTGCTTTCTCTCTAGCTAATTATATGTCACCTAATTATGCATCTAAATCTCTTCTGAACCTTTGCATAACTTTAAAGTTTGAACCTGAACCTTGAGATGTGAAATCTGCACGTTCCACTCCCTATACTGTAAACTACTATTCCTTTTTTATAAGTGCACCTTCCCGGAAATCAGGCAGTCACCCTTGTCCTCGAGCCCCGCTGTGAAGGGAGCAGCTCAAGCCCATGTCATTGCCTGCTGGGTTCTGCCTGTTCTCTCGCAGGTGAACGCGAGGCCAAGGGAGAAGGAAAGTGTGGAGCTGCTTCAGATTTTTGTATGTCAGTACATCTCATTTTAAGCATTTGTGTGTCTGATTGTAAAAAATTTGACATCTATGCACAACCCAGTGGGTTCCCCCGCCATCTGCTCTTCAAACCGTTATCCCAGACTGGGGGAGGGGTAGAGGAAGGTGGCGGGGATGGACATCTCCCACTCCCAGTATGTCCGTGTAGTTCCAGGCCCCCGGCCAGGCTCCTTGTTGGCACCGCTGCCACCCCCACCTCCTATCATCTGTGACTCTCTGTTCCTCCTTTGACTTTTCAGCTAAGCGAATGCCTCGTCTCTCCACTGCCTCCCGCGGAAAGTGGACCTTAGGTTCACATTTCTAAACTCTTCAAGGCTCTCCATGATTTTCTATTTAAGAAAGAATTCTATCCCAAATTTGTCTAAAAATCTAAGGGAAAACAAAGGCGGAAACAGGGCTTCTTTAATTGACCCTTCTATCGAAAGGGGAGGTGAAAACAGATGGAAAATGGGGGCATAGGAATGTCCTGTTTTTTTCTTTTGAATCTAGATTAACGTAACCTTTAGCACGGATAGAAACCCCCGTGGTCTGAGTAACTTTTCTGGACTTACAGCAGATAAAGCTCTGTGGAGCGCTCCTCAGGTAAAAGAGGGTGAATGAGGTCTCTCTTGAGGTGGCTTACTTGACATTGTCATTGGGGTCGACTTTCGAGTGAGGGACAGAGTGAGTTTCCACGCCTGCTGAGGTGGTCTGTCCTCCTCATTCCTGTGGGGCGCCCTGGTCTCTTGACTCTCACTGTGTGTCCTGTGTGTCTGTGCATCTCTAGCTAGCTAGCTAGAGAGACGTTTTCCCACTGCTGATCTCCTCAGTCCTCTACACGTTTGGTGATGCCCTTCTTTGCCTAGCCAGCTTTCAGAGGTTATTTTATAGTCTGTGTGTGTGGCCCAACGTGGCAGTTTTCACATGTATCACACTGTGTGCTGGTGAACACTGGTTCCACTGGGTTGTTAACAGAAAGGTGTGTGTGAGGTGTACCAATACGGGTCACTCAGGCAATTCAAGTTGGTTGCCAGGTCATTTCTCTGCCACAGGACTGATGGAATGAAAGACCACCGTGGTTGTTTGCTCAGGCACATTCTTTCTAGGATATGCTGATTGTCTGGATTTATATCTGAAAGGTTCTGCCGAGAAATCTTGCCCTTCCTCTTGTGGAAGTCTCCAGGAACTTGGGACTCCCTCCTATCCTGGTCCACGCAGACTTGGTGCTGACGAACTGGACCAAAAGGGACCCAGCAGGGTAAGGAAGGGAGAGGGTGCTTTAAACCCTAATGGCTGACACTCAGTAGGAGGCCATCTGTCCACGTCAACTCTTCCCCCAGGAAACCCAGGCCTTTTCAACTATTTGATGTTTGGGGATGTTCATATTTATTGTCTGCTTTTATAATGCCAAAGAAGGGGTGAACTTGAACACAAGTTGGGAAATCACAGGCCCCAGAAGTTTCCTCCCGATACACTTGGAACACGTTGGCCCAGACCATGTTTTCTTGTTTGCTTCCACGTCACATCCGAGTTTCTCAGTGTGAACTTCGAGCTCCTGCAGAATCAGACTTCATTCATTCTTTTTCACCCAGTTGTTTGTTCCCTGATATGCCTCCCATTGAAGACAAGGGAGAACCTGGAGCTTCAATAAGTGATTGTTATATAGTGATCATGAATGAATTATTATGGGTGAATGAAGAGCAAGTGCTCTAGGAACACTGGGTTGAAATTTTGGTTAATAAAGCCATCATTCCGCTGAGCTCACATCATTCTTCTGTCAGTTGGGCTGAGCATAGGGGCATTTGTTTATAGAAGAAACAATGTGAGTTTTATTTTTGCTTCTAATCATATCCTGCACAATACGTGAGTTTTTACAGCTAAGGAATCTAGTAAACAGTCAGAATTAGGTGGAAGAGATGAAGTGTTAAATTTCCGTTTGAACTTGACTGTCACAGCCAAGTTTATTTCAGGCTGTAGATGGAAGAGATAGCACTTGCCTTGTGACTGGACGAGGAGACATGGAGGCTGTATCTTAGGAAGAACGTCCTTAGCATGAGGGTTGTGGGAAACCCCGGGGTTGCCAGAGGAGACGATGGGAATCTGTTTTAAAGGAATAAACATTTTAATAGTGAGCTTAGACTTTTGGACTAATTTATGTGCCCCTTGGAAGAAGTGAGATTGGGTCACCTCATCTCTCTACAAATTTCTGAGCCCTGGGAGCTTATGTTTTCTATAATTATTAATTGTGATCTTTAACCAATTCTGCTTTAACGACAAAATAGGCTGAATCTGGCTCAGAATTTGGATGAAAAATAAATAGTAAATATATGTGCAAAAGTCTGGTCAAGTTGGAGTTATGATTCGAAGAGAAGAAAGGAAGGTTGAGGGGAAATGGCTGTATCGGGAGGGTAAATGTCACAACAAAAGCTAGTGTCCTAGGAGGTGAGGGTGCAGGGCGAGTGGGGTCCCAGAGAGGCAGACACACTCCCAGGTCTCACCAGATATTCTTGGTAATTATCCTTTGCAATCTTTTATGAATAATATGCCCAGCACAGAGCTAAGTGCTATGAAGAAATGAAAGAAATAGAAGCAAAGCACTGCCCAAATGGTCAGATAACAAGATAAAGCAGTGTGCAAACGTCAGAGTGACTCAAACAATACGGTCTTTAGAATTTCAGAGAAATGACATGCACAGGCTTTGCAAATCAGCGAAAGCCTTGGTGAGGGGGCAGAACTTGATCTAAGGCAAGTCCTAAGAGAGAAATGGTAGTAAAATAACTAGAACCAAAATGAGTGCTGTGGGAATTACAAAAATATAAGCAGAATGAAATAGTTAATCTAATGGCTACAGGTCAGATATTCTGGGGCTGATATGTGAGCTGAGACTTGACTCAGTCTTTATCATACAGTCGCCCTAGTCTAGGCACAACCTGTGGTACTCAGAGTACATGTGGATGTACGTGTGTCTGCGTGTGCATTGCACATGAGTGTGCATGCCTGTGTCCATGTGACCCTAGAAGGTATATCTGGTTTACAAATTGAATTGTTCTTTTCTTTTCTTTTTTTCTTGGTGATTTCCAATAACTGAAATTGGACTAGACCCCTGGAAATCAGGTAAGTTCTCAGAAATCTTTTGCTCACTTTAGAATCCATGCTAACTTTAGAAAGTTTACAATAAAACAAAAAGGAAAGCATACCAGATTATATACAGTATAATATTCACTAAATAAAATGCATGAAAAAATACTAGAAGAAAATGTGCCAAAAATGAACAGTCCAAAAGTTAACAGTGATTGTCTCTGCCTTGCAGGGCACAGGGGATTAATTTTCTTTACTGTATTTTCCAATTTGTACATAATAAACAATGCAATGCAAGAAAGGAAAACTTCACCAAATTTCTGTGACTCTTTAAAGTCTAATGGTCTGAAAAGATTCCTCATTTCGCTATAACTTCTCTGAAAGACCAGCGTGCAGGCAGTGGTACCTGCTGGTACAGAAGAATCCCTTTGAAATATCTGTGATTACCCAGGCTGGCGCTCACAGGCAGAGCTGGGCCAGATGCTTCCTTAGGCTCCACTTCCCTAGGCTCCACTTCCCAGAGAGCAAAAGTAGCCCCGGAGACAATGTCACCTCTCCTATAAGCAAACACATCAAATAAAGGGGTCTGGGAAAAAGCTATAGCTCGAGAGGGGGCGTGGAAGACAGAGACATCACTTCCCAAGCTGATGTACCTGCTGGAACCAGAGAAGTCCTGACGTATGTTTGTTTTATTTGGTTATGGTGTTTGGTTTGTTTTTCATCTTTTCTCATGCTTAAAATGTTAAAAGCAAAAGTGATCTATGGAGTTGAGTTTTGAGATTTTGTAGACTGGATCTGCCAAACGACAGCAAGTCATTTAAAAATGATGCCTCTGTAACAGCTTTCCAGCCCCCACTCTATTCCACAGCATGTGGTTAAATAAATAAATATATTTATATATATATATGTATCACAGATCAGAAAGAGCTCTAGCCTGCGTTATTAAACTATTCCCAACCTGGTCCAGCTACATGACTTTGGGCAAGCTGCTTTGCTTTTCTGGACTGTAGTTTCATACCTGTAAAAAGGGAGCATGGACTTCGCTGTTGCCTGGGGTCGATCTGGCTCTAAGACTGTGGCTTTTGTGATGGGCCATAGAATTGGCCCTGCAGCCCTGCGAAGAATCAGGTAAAAACTGCCCGCCCGTGTTCTCGCTGTTCTACTGGGGGATGGGCAAGGACCGTTAGGGCCCTGCTAGACTTTGAGCGTCCTCTGGTCAGGTGAAGATGAGCTTGAACCGATCTATTCTCTTTCCTGCCTGGTTGTTGGTGAAGGCAGACGCTGTGCTCAGGGCTGTCTGACGGAGAGGAGACAGTGCTCCCTGGGCCGCCCCGCAGCCATCAGACGGCGAGGGGGCCGCCTGCAGTCAGTGAGTGCTCACAGCAGGTCTCCACACCTCTGACGCTGCGACCCTCTCCTTCCCAAGAAACTTGGAGATCATCGTCTCATTTCCGGGGGGAGAGAGCCTGCGTGGTTTCGTACTGGTGACTGCTCTGGTGGAGAAAGCCGCAGTGCCTGGGATCAAGGTATCCGCTCACTTCATGGCTCTTTCTCCTCTCAAATGAGAAATCAGTCTGAGCTCTGCTCCCACCCCCAGCCCCTGTCCCTGCGGTAGATTTCTCAGTACAGAGGGACACAGACCTCGTCCTACTTAGCTCAAGTCTGAGAGAAGAGATCTAGGTTCTAGCCCATAGTGTTAGCTCCTTTTTCTCAATTCCTGTGAAACTTGAATCGACCATTGGTCCATCCTACACACAGAATGGTTCTAGGCAATGGGAAACCGCAGTGGACAGGCAGACACTGTCTCAGCCGCTACAGGAGCCCACCTGGGGGAGCTTCCTGCCAAATATCCAGTGGAGGAAAATGGATTATAATAGGGCAATAAGGGAAAAAGTGTGGGGTTTCATGAAAAGACAGCCAAAACCTAATCCAGACTTGAAGGGTCAGGCAAAGCTTCCTCAGAGAAATGAAAACGAGTGACGTATAGAAAGTGAGAGAGAGAAGGAGGGAGAGAGGAAGGGAGCGAAGCACATTATTATTCCTGGCAGAGAAAACTGCTATGAAAAGGCTCAAAGGGAAATAAATGAAAAGTATTTAGAGCTGGAGGGCCTCGTTCAGATGATCTAGCCCCAGGGGTTGTAAACTTGAATTTCTTCAAGGATCAGACAGGTGCCAGAAAGGCAGATACAAGACAAAAAGACAGTGTAATCAGAGTGTGCCTTGCCTCAAGACATTTAAGGCGGATTTATGCCCCACCTTCACCAGTAGGCATATGTTGAGTGCCTACCATGTCCTGACATAATTGTTCCAGCACCTTCTTTCACTCTCAGAAGCGAAACTCCATGGTTACTTTCATTCTCACTCATGCGTCTAGTCGCTGGAAGGCACAGGATCAAACGCCGGCCTTCCATGTGTAATTCAGGTAAGGCAGAGACTGACCGCCCTGGACAAGGGCGGCTTCCTGGCAGAGGGCTCTGACTTCATGGAGCACAGGCTTCGGAGTGAGGATGCCTTGGTTGGAGATGTGGAAGTAGAAGTGATCATAACATGTGATAAATCAGGGAGAAGAGACGGGCAAAATAATAAGAGTTCAGCTCTTGAGAGTTACCAGAAGTAGCAGCCAGTGGAAAAGTGTAGAAAATCCTAACCAGGGGTGTGTCTGGGGGGTGCCCGGAGAGGTCCAGCCCAGGGCGGACCCGCAGCAGAGCTAGTTAGGCTGTCCTCAGGGAGTTCGGACCCAGGGCGGGCAGTCAGGGGGTGCCCTCCCGGGCTCGCTCCACCCCGTGTGCTTCGATGCAGCGCTAATGAGCTGAATGCGGAATCTCGTCCGCAGGCCCTTGTCCAGGCAACGCATGCCAGCTTGCAGCGCAGCCAGGATGCCTTGCTCCAGGCCCTGCAGCAACTGAGACTCTCCATCCAGGCCATGACCGGAACCTTGGGACAAATGCACGGTATGATGCTCCGGCAGGACTGCGGAGGGAGGGCTGTGCCCGGGGCGCACAGGCGATCACGCGTCTGCCCACCAGATGGCGCCGGGGCACCGTCCTGGTTTCGAGGCATTTGCCGTGCACCTGCTCAGGGATCCATTGCTCCTTTGCAGAGCTGTTGTGCTGGTTTTGTCCTTTGTGTTCTCCTGTGATTCTGTGGCCAGATATTTCTGTGTCATGTTCTGGTCCTGCCTGAAGCTTGGAAGGCGGGCCCAGGGTACACGATAACATTGGTAGTGTGTGCTCTGCCCAGCAAGGTTAGGCTGCCACAGGGCAGACTGGAGGCGATGCAGTTTGTCTTTACGTACGCCTTTTATTCTTCTCCCTCCCCCTGAGATGACTGACTGTGGCCTTAGGCCTTATCTACTGGACGGCCTGTGCTGCTTTTCTGTGGCCAGTGCAAGCATGAGGTGTCATGGATGAGAAAGTTGTCACACTCACAATGGAGTCACTTGACAAAGCCAAACCAAACAACAACAACAACAAAAAAATGGAGTCACTTGTGTTTAAAAAAAAAAAAAAAAAGGAAGAAAAAGACCTGAAAAATAAAGCCAGGGAAGGCAGTGAAGAGAGGATTCTCATGCCCGATAATAAAAACTGTCAGAAAAGACTCTGCAAAAACCACGACCTTGTACAAAAGCCACCAAAACCTTACACACAAAAAAATGCTTTTGCAAAGACATCTGCCTGGCAACTGCCTGTCCAAGCTCGGATTGGCATCGCCTTTGTTATTGTTCCTTGTAGCCAAGGATAATTATCTTAACAAATGATGTCATCCTCCTCATTTTTCCTTTGAAAACCTTTGTCTTCCTTTACCTCCCCAAATGCACACATAGTTTACCACGCAGGCGTAGTCTCATTGCTATGCCCTGCTCTGGAATAAATACCATTTGCTTTCAGAGAGCCCGTCTCTGTTTGGCATTTAGGTTGGCACGGTTGTGGTCAGTGAAGAGGCTTCCTGGATGGTTACATCTGATTCTGGTCGCTGTGTTCAGTCTCCAGTGTCTGGGAGGCTCTTCAACTTCCACTTCAGAGGAATCTGAAAAATGTAGCTGGTGTGTGTTTAAGGAGGGTGTGGGGAGAGGGGTGTGATCTGTGAACAAGAGACAAGCAGAATGTTTAGTACCATTTCCCCAATCCTGCTTCACTGAAAGAAAGAGAGATTGTGGGGAAGGAGAGTGTTTACAGGAAACAGGATGGGAGGAGAATGCCAGGTGGTGCCGAGAGCTTTACTACCTTGTATTAGAAGAGTAAATTTATTTGTCATCACTAGTAGAAATCCACCTGAAGTCACAGCATTGTGTATCTTTTACATTCAACTTCCCTGTTTATTTTATATTTGCATTTTCTCCGTTGCCTTGAATTTTCACTCTAGGGCCCTCACGACCACATCAGTAGTTCTCCTGCCAAACCACTCCCCTAAGTTTGTGTTGTGGCGTTGCCAAGCTAACAAGAGATGAGCTGTGTTTTTGCTGTGCCAAGAAACTCCGAGTTCACTCCTCAGGGGCCCGAGATGACCTGGGATGCAGGCAGGTGCCACGCGGGTGACGGTTCTGAAGGTCACGAGAGGTGCCGCAGTGCACGCTGCAGTCAGGTGCCTCGGAGCATCGGACTGGCACAGGCTTCCCTGGGGCTCATTTTCAGAGTCGCTTTGTAAGCCCAGGCCGACGCCTCTGCTGTCCTGACCACCCTCTGCAGGAGGTCCCAGGGCCACTGCCCTTGTTTCCCCCACAGGCAAATTTCCCCACACAAATATGATTTGTTTTAAATGTTTCCCTGCTAGTCACATTCATGGATATGGTAAAGAGATGAATGGATTGGACTGTATTTTCTAAAGGTGGCTGCAGCGACACCCCCCCATGCCATCCACACGCTCTTCCTCAACGTGGCCTGGACCCTCCTGACATCCAGGGATAGAGTCTGTCCCTGCATGTGTCATGCTTGTCACTCACAGAATGCAGCAGAAGGGCAGCACGTGATCTCTGAGGCACGGCTAGAAAAGGTGATGCAGCTTCCACCTTGGATCCTGCGAAGAGTCTGGCTACCCTGAGGCCACCATCCTGGGAGTGCGAAGGCAGACCACACGGCGCAGCCAGGTGTGGAGCTCCAGGGGACACCTGGCCAGGCGGGGAGGCACCTTTAGTTGCCTCTGGGCCTCGTCCCCGGTCACCTTCTGTCTTCAAGTGCCCCCAGCTGAGGTCCCAGACACTGGCGCACAGAGGATCCGTCTTCCCTTTGTCCTGCGCAGATTCCTGACCAGCAGGATGTAACGGTTGTTTTATGCCACTACGTTTCCAGTAGTGGCATCGTGCCGTTTCCTGTCAGGCAATAGTAACCACAAAAATAAAGTTATAAAAATAATTACAGATACTAGAAACTGCAAGTTTTAAGGAATCACACAGATTCTCCAGTGATTGTCTCTGGTTATAGTCACGAGCTTTCTTCTGTAACGAGACGATGCCCAGAGCTTGGCTGGACCTTTCCTCTGCTTGCGTTTGCTGAACGATTTTCAGATTCTCAAGTGTTTGGATCAGGGGCAGACACATTTCATGGCATGTGTGTGAGGATGGCTCCTGTTCTCTAAGCATTCATTTCTCTGCAGAAAAGCAGAAGGATATTTTTTTCTCCAAAAAGCCAGGGAAATATTTGCCTTTATTTCCTTCTGAATCAACAGAATTTCCAGCTTCTGCCTGACTCACTGGCAGCTTTAAGCATTTTTTTTTTAATAGCCATGAGGAGTCAAAATGTTTCCTTCTGGCCGGGGGCGGTGGCTCACGCCTGTAATCCTAGCTCTCTGGGAGGCCGAGGTGGGCGGATCGCTCAAGCTCAGGAGTTCGAAACCAGCCTGAGCAAGAGCGAGACCCCGTCTCTACTATAAATAGAAAGCAATTAATTGGCCAACTAAAAATATATAGAAAAAATGAGCCGGGCATGGTGGTGCATGCCTGTAGTCCCAGCTACTTGGGAGGCTGAGGCAGGAGGATCGCTTGAGCCCAGGAGTTTGAGGTTGCTGTGAGCTAGGCTGACGCCACGGCACTCACTCTAGCCCAGGCAACAGAGTGAGACTCTGTCTCAAAAAAAAAAAAAAAAAAAAAAAATGTTTCCTTCTGACAATTTAGTGTACGTGTTTAAATCAGGTTTCTTACTAGTAGATTGGAGCTAAGCTATAGTGTGAACTGCTGCTGTTCCTTCTGATGAGTTCTCTTAATTTTGTGGAAGGAGTTTTCCATCTTAGCTTGTGAGCTTATTTTGTCTAAACTCAATTAGAAAATAATTAACAATGGAATTCTTCTCTATTTAATTCCATATGATAATAAAATCATGTTTCTTTTTAAAAATTTTTTGGCCTGGAAAAGATGTCCATGATATATTGCTTAGTGAAAAAAGCAGGTTACAGAACAGTATGAGCCTGGGGCACTGCAAATGCAATATATGTAACCTAAACGTTCGTGCCCCATACAAATTTTGAAATAACAAAAAGAACAGTATGCACAATATGCACCCATTTTTATAAAAATACACATATTTGCTTAACTATCCACTCATTTCTTCCTATTTGAATTTTCTATAATGAAGATTATTTTTTAATGGGGGTAGGCAGTGTGGGAGTTATTAAGCTCAGATTAACCCAAATGTGCCCCCAAAGGCTCCTTCTGGCAAAGTAAGTGTTTCTGTCAGCCTGTATCTGGGCAGTGGCTATTGCCTTGTAAATCTGAGTGTCCTTCAAAGATGACATTCACTCAGACTTCCTTTCAGCCAAACTGTACAATAGCAATTTTTGATACTAAAGCTTAAAACAAACAAACAAAAAACCTAATTAATACCAAAAAGAAGAGATGAGAAAATACAAATCTTCTCTCTATTTATCTTACTTTTACTTACTTACTTTTAGAGACAGAGTCTCGCTGTGCTGCCCCGGCTGGCCTCAAACTTCTGCCTCAAGCGATCCTCCCGCCTCAGCCTCCCGAGTAGCTGGGACTACAGGTGTGCACCACCGTGCTCAGCTCAAATAACTTTTTTATTTTTAGATATTTTTTGTAGAGATGGGGTCTCACTTGTTGCCTTGTTGTTTGTTCTCATCTAAGACATGAGAAAACACAAGCCTTCATTTTAATAAAGAACCCAAGTGCACACTACTAAATTGTACAAAGCTACGTTTCCTAAGTTTAGCTTATTGTGACAGTATAGTAGGATTGGCAGCTTCTACTAAACCCCGTCCACAGCACTCACTCTGCTCTCCATTTCATTCACTCGCCCATGCAAAAGGTGGGCATACACCATGATGTCTGATGTTTCCTGCTTCCCATAGTATTAATATAATATGAAACTGGATGTTTCAATTAAAAAGGTAAAATGAGACATTTACCATCAGACTGTAACATACCTCTTCTGAAAGAAGATACTGTAATACTTGAAGATGTGCTTTCAAACAAATCATAGGCCAACTGAAAGGGGTACCCTTTCAAGCACACCAGGACCACATCTAACTTAGATGAATTCCTGCAGTCATAATCACCTAACTCAAAAACAGTCTATCTGAAAAGCTCCCGTAACTAAAACAACAGTAACAGGCACAATGAATACTATAAACACCATTAATGGGCACTGAGTTTAATAGAGCAGACAATATTTGCTTCTGCATCCATACTTATTCAATTATGTTTTTATTTTAAAAATGGTGCTGCTCAAGCTATTAATGTCTTACCAAAAATTAATGTTGATAAATATAGCAAATGCTAAAACTCTAGCTGGGTTATCATGTATGTAAAAAACCAAGACAAACTCAAATTTATAATAAAGGCAACTTGCATTCCAAATGAACTCTACCTTTGTATTCTATTAAAAGAGCAAGCATCATGAATTAACTCAGCTGCTCACTTGAATTATAAAAGTAACATGATCCAATATGAAAATAAGAAACTACAAATCCCTGGCAGTTATAAATTGCAATACACAGTGCATACAGAGCAACACATTCTAGTACAAAATAAAAATATTTTAATACCTTTAAATCCAAATTTTTAAAAAAATTGATCATGAAAACGATTCTCAAGTCAGAATTAACACCTCAGTCATTGCAGCTGTGTAGGTGTGTGTGTGTATCTCTGTTCCAGAATCATACAGACTATTCCTTCTCTACACACTCCTCCCATAATTCCTTCAGATCATGAAAACAGAATTTGTTGAACACCAGAAGTCTGTCGATACGATGTCATGTAAACCACAGCATTGTGCTGTTGGCCATCTGCGGTCATCGCACCAGCCGCTAACTGGCTAGTAAATGTCTCCTCCGCAAACGGTCACTGGGCCCATCTGTAGCTGTGCTTGCTCCGTCAATTCCCTTCTCTGCTTTTCTAGCCTCTCTGAATTTCAGAGGTTCCCCATAACTGTGGAAGCCTAAGGCAGGCGTGGCAAAGAGAACACGCCCTCTGCCCATTGTTTCCTGGCTTCAGACGTTACACCTGCTTCAGACGTTACAGAGCAGATGAACACCATCTTTGGCATCTTTTGCAATGTTTTACCTTTAAGGTGTGGCACTTTTCATTATCCCAGCCACCTTTGCCATTGGGAGACATATATCTCGTTCTCTGAACCCTTCTTCCTTTGAACCATTTTTGTCTTCATGATCATTCACATGGTTCTCAGTATCATCTTGAGGGTCTATAACACGGTGACTTCCTCCAGGAGAGTCTGTGGAAATTCCTGGGTGAGGAGCTTGTGTCATAGAGTTGTCACCGCCCAGCCCAGTGCGGCCCTGGTTGGCTCCTGTCTCCAATCTGCCGTTTGGGCAGAAAGTGGCTTAGAGGAAGCATCCCAGTGCAGAGACCTGCTTCCAGCACACACTTCCCTTCCCGCCCACATCGCCTTTCTCAAGTTTGTCTTTACTGCTTTTGGGACTCCTTCAGGGCATCCCTTAGGATTTTCTCTGGGGAATGACTAGGGTGGTAAACTCTCCCATCTAGAAATTTCCTTATTTCACTTCAATTCCTGAAGGGTATCTTTGCTATCGCTTATATTCTTTTAGATATTGAATATATCGTACAATAGCTTCTGGTTTCCATCATCACTGTTGAGACATTAGCTGTCATTTTATCTTTTTTCCTGACTGCTCGTAAGAGTTCTCTGTCTGTCTGCCTGCCTTTCGTGTCACTCGGTTTGCTAAGCTCAGGTTTCCTTGCGCTTCTTGAATTGATGTCACTTATCACCGCCAGGAAGTTCTCAGCCATTAAGTCTTCACAACCTGAGCTCATTCTCTCCTTCTCTCCTGCGGGGACTTTCGGTGAGAACACCTTCTGGCTCTGTCCCCATTCTCTCGTGTGGTCTTCTATCCCTCCGTGTCTTGTGCTGCGTTCTCGATCAATTCCTCCGATCCAATTCATCAATTTTCTCTTCAGCGGCTTCCAATCTGCTGCTGATCACATCACTGCGATTGTTTCTCCTCGCCAAAAGCTATGTTTTGCGATTCTTCACCACAGACTTTCTTTCTTGCATATCGTCTGCGTCTGCTCCTTTCTCTGTTCCCGCCGACACGTCCTCGGGACCTGGCTGTCCTTGTCACTGGCCCAGACTCTGCAGTCGCCTCCCGCGCCTGGTCCTCAGCTTTCTGTCTGGATCCATTAGCTCCCTACAGGACGAGTGAACTCTTCAAAGTGCAAATGAGGCTGCGTCACTTCCAAAACTCTTCAGCGTCCGTCCTGGCACTGTCCACGTGTGGCTGCCGAACACTGGGAATGAGGCCAGTGTGCCTGGGGAGCCGTCCATCTTTTCAAAATTGTAGTTATTTTTAATTAATTTAAATTGAAATTTAAAAACTGAATCAGTGTAAAATAGTTGTCTTGTTAAATATTCCTTTATTATTAGAAAGAATATATTTCACTTAAATGTTGAAAATTTAGTGTCCAAATAAAAATGCACTGTAAGTGTCAAATAGAAGTGTATAAGTATACACACAGGATTTTAAAGGCAGTACAAAAAATCTCATTAATAATTTTTGTATAATTGCATATGGAAATGTTAATATTTTGGATATTTGGGGTTAAATTAAATATAGTATTGATATTAATTTTAATTAATTTTTTTCCTTTTTGAAATGTTACTCTAGAAAATTTAAAATTACTGTCTTTGTTTGTGTTACAATTACAGAGTATCTGAGACTGAGTAATGTGTAAAGAAAAGGGTTTATTTGGCTTGTGATTCTGATGGTTGGAAGGTTCAAGACTGAGCACCTGCACCCAGCGCGGGCTCGGGCTGCTCCCACTCCCTGCAGACGGGTGTGTGTGGAGGTCGCACAGCAGGAGAGGAAGCAGAGAGAGGGAGGAAAGTGCCAGGCTCTCTCGGAAGCACCGGAAGTGCCGCACTCACTGCTGGGGAGAACACTGATCTATTCATGAGGGATCCCAGTGCCTCCCACTGATCCAGTTTCAACAGGAGATTTAGAGGAGATGAACTTCCAAACCACAGCAGTTACATGTGCAAATCATGTTATATTTCTGTTGAGCAGAAATAGTTTGTTCCTTACTCTGAAGACAAGGTGAAAAACCTATTCTGCCAGAGCCAGCATTACCTGATCCCGGGCTATTTCCATTTTAATTTAGTTTTATTTGACACCATGTTCCCTTCTCTCTTTCTGGTGCTAGCTTTCAGTTCCTGAAAAGAATCTTCTTTCTTTTACTTCAAGGCCTGCTGTTTCCTCTGCTTCAAACACTCCCTCCTACTCGGCCTGTGCCCAGCTGAGTCCTACTCATGCTTCATATCTCAGCGCAGTGTTGCTTCCTCAGAAAGGGCCAGGTCTCATCCAGGGCCACACACCTGCCCACACCCTGCCAGCTCCGCCACCAAACCTGGGGGAGGGGAGGGACTGAAGCAGTGAAGGAAACAGAGGAACAAGGCACATCAAGGGAAAAGACAGAGCAGGGGTGAGGTTAGGAATGCTCAGAGGCAGAGGAGGGTTCAAAGAAGGAAGAGAATCATGACGGCGTTGGCAGAGATCTGTCGGTTGGCAGATGCACTCTTGCTCTGCTTGTTTAGTCCCTTTCATAGTAGATAGAGGGAACAGGGAAGGGTGCTGAATTTGCTTTGGTACTTGTTACATTTTGCAATAATGTTCTCAGATTTAAAACATCCTCAGTGCTGACAGGAGATCCAAGTTGTTGGGGTTTAGTGAAAGAGCAAGTAAACGTAACCCTGGTAGGTACCTTAGGGACAATTTGTGTGAAGATTATGACGCAAAATGTCTTGATAGTTTTAGAAATTTTACTTCTTTTTCCTTCCTCAAGAAGTTGAGAAGAATAATCAAATATAAGCTTTGGAGGTCTTGCCTAATAAGCAATCCAAGAATATTCTACGTAAAAATATTCCGCAGAAGATGCCCCATGACGGTGGGTTGCTTCTGGCGAGGGTTACTGGCCTTTGGGAGCAGGAATGGTAGGAAAGCATAGTTTTCATTATGTTGTACCTTTGTAAATTATGTACCAAACACACATAATACCCAGTCTTAATACCTTAAATAATTTCTTTAATATGAAAAAATGAGAATTTTTTGAAAAGACCTGTTAAATTTTGGGTGATGATGAGACATCCAATAAAAATATAGGGCTTTAAAAGTGGGAATGAAGCCGGGGGTCAAGGGTGGTGTGCACCTGTAGTCCCAGTTACTTAAGAGGCTGAGGCAGGAGGATTGCTTGAGCCCAGGAGTTCAAGGTTACAGTGAGCTATGATGATGACATGGCACTCCAGCCTGGCTGGCAGAGTGAGACCCTGTCTCAAAAAAATTTAAAAAGTGGAAATTACACAACAGAGATGCAGTCTGGCGGTCATGACCATTGAATGTTCAGTTCAGTCTGCTAGAGTGAGCGGCGCCCGCTGCAGTGCCTTCCTTGGGTGTCAGTGAGAGAGCAGTGGCCATGTTATGTCCCGAGCAGGAGCACAGTGAACCTTCCTGGTGTAATGTAAAAACACTACAGTCATTCTAGGTCTGTGATTTTATGGCATTGAACCAGAGCAAAAATTTTCTTAGTTTTGCTTTGTTTATAAGCCACTTCTCACTACAAGACCTGAATCTCTACTCCTGAAAAGTTTTAAAAGCAAATTTCCTTAGGTTTTCCAAACAAAATAATACTGACAGCACAAAATTTTGATGAGTGTAAATTAATCAAAAGCAGACAATATATGTTTCTCGAGATTCACTTAGGTTTAAAAGAGAAAGATGCCTGACCCGTATGTTTAGTGTTTTGCTGAACAACAGCCACAGCAATGGAAGACATTCAGCCAGGCACCAAACAGACGCGGGTGTGGCCATCTAGGCAGGCACCTTAATCCATGATGCCATTTTTTTTTCACTTCACTAGGAAGCCACATGGAAAGGAAAAGGGGACTTTTAATCACATTCCGTGTTCTCTGTGGGACAGTGTCACTGGCTTTTAGTAACCATCCTTCTTAGCCAAAATGTGCACATTGAATCGAAAGCAAGAGTCCCACGTGGTCTTCAGCCCTCACCTGCCCCACCGTGACAGAGGAGGAAGTTTCCTCCTGGAATTCTCAGAACAGTGCTCAGAGTCAGCCCCCAAATATTTCCTCTTTCGCTTTTGTGTACTTTCACTATTTAAGAAAGTATTCCTAAATATTATGTTATTACAGTATATTACTTTGTTTTGTATGTTTTTGAAACTTATATAAAAAGAATTAAAATGTATATTTGCTACCTGCAACTTACCTATTTCACTAAGGATCATCCAGATTGGTCACGTAGATGTAGTACATTTCATTGCTAGGTAGCATCTTTTTGTATAAATAGACTGTAATTTATTTATTCTCTTGCTTATTTATGTTTTTTGTTTGTTTCGGGTTTGTTGGTTTCACTATTAAAAGCAATGCCATTGCAGACATTCATGGCCATAGCTACGGTGTACCTATGTAAGCATTTCTCTAGGACAGATGTTAAGGAGTTGAACTGGTCAGTGGGAACGCATATGCACATTTACTTTTACCAGCTAACACCCGATTGTTATCCCAGAGTTTGTAGTTAAGTTGAAATCCCACCTCACCAACATTTAATATTGTCAGCTTTATTCATTCATTCATTCATTCATTCATTCGTTTGTTGCCAATCTGGTAGGTATAAATTAGCGCTTCATCATGATTTTAATTTACATTTCACTGATTTCGGGTGAGTTAACTACCTCCTTGTTGTGTGTATGTGCGTGTACATACATGTAGCTGGAGCCAAAGGCACGTGTCGCCATGCCCAGCTAATTTTTTCTAGTTTGGGTTGTGTGGCTAATTTCTTTTTATTTTTAGTAGAGATGGGGTCTTGCTCTTGCTCAGGCTGGTCTCAAACTCTTGACCTCAAGCGATCCTTCCACCTTGGCCTCCCAGAGTGCTAGGATTACAGGCGTGAGCCACCGCGCCCGGCCTCTTATTTCTTTTTAAAATATATATATATTTTTTATTCTCCTGGCTAGGACCTCTAACGCAGTGTTGAGTGGAAGTGCTGACCCTTGTTAGTTTCACATTTAAAATGTTGTTTTTAATATTTCACCATCAAGTATGACACGTACCATAGGCTTCCTGCGGATTCCTTGCATCAGTTTAAGAACATTCCCTCCTGTTCCTAATCAGCTGAAGTTTTTTGTTTGCTTATTTTAATCATGAACGAACTTTTTTTTACATTTATTGAAATGATTTTATGTCAAGAATATTTTACATGTGTTGAAATGGTTATTTGGCTTTTCCTACTTCAATATGTTTAAGTTGGATAAAATATTAAATTATTGCCAGTTATTACTGCTTCAGCACAGAGTTGCAGCTTCGTAGCGGTTTTGGTGGGATCAAAGCACCACGTGGGAAAGACCCAGAAGTAAAGGCCCAGAAGAAAATCTCACGCACGGCCACTGTCACATCTGATCAGAGAGAATGTGACTCCACCAAGGAGTATGTGGAAGCCTCGAGGCTGGAGGAGGACAGGTCACCCAGACCAGGGGGCAAACCTGAGAGCAGGAAGAAGAGAAAGGACCGGAGATGACACGTGGCAGTAGAAAAGGAAAACTGACCATATGGAGATGTTGTTATTACTTTATTATGTTATTTTTATTTTTTGAGACAGAATCTCGCTATGTCACCCTGGCTAGAGTGCCGTGGCGTCAGCCTAGCTCCCAGCAACCTCAAACTCCTGGGCTCAGGCAATCCTCCTGCCTCAGCCTCCCGAGTAGCTGGGACTACAGGCATGCGCCACCATGCCTGGCTAATTTTTCTATTTTTAGTAGAGACGGGGTCTTACTCCTGCTCAGGCTGGTCTCCAACTCCTGAGCTCAAGTGATCCTCCTGCCTCGGCCTCCCAGAGTGCTAGGATTACAGGTGTGAGCCACTGCGCCCGGCCTGTAGATGTTATTATTTAGCCCTTATATTAAGGATGTTTTCTTCCTCTCAGAAACAGAGAGACATAGACAGGAATCTGGGCATGATAAACGTACACCAGGTCACAAAATTCACGGAGGCCCCATTATGTGAAGAAGAGAGAGCAACCTTCAAAAGCTGATGAAAAGAAATTTAGTACAAGTAAGAGGACACAATTCCTTACACATAAGCTAACAAAACTAGTGGAATCGATTATCTGCCAGCATTGGCATCGCTTCAGAAACATTCACACACACTCGCGCATGCAGCTGAACGCGGAGCTGCGCGCCCCGCTCCTGTCCTGGCCTGGCGGTCCTTGGGCAAGGGACAGAGCGCTCCCGCGCCCGGCTGACTGCCCCGCCTTCTCCGGGCTGTGGGGAATTGAATTTCGGGAGAGGTGATTCTGCTTTTCTGCTCTCCATTTCCCACGTTCTCTCGAAGATGATCTGTTTAAAATATTAAATTTGTAAAGATGGCCTTGATCTCTCTTCTGTTGTTGTTGTTAAGTACAGAGAGGGGAAGTGCCGCAGACAGAAAAGGGCAGCATGTGGAAGAGTTTAAACGTCCTGCGCGCCAAGGAGGGAACATTCCCTCTCCCTCTGCTGCGCTCTCATTCTAGGTCTCCGTGCGGATCAGGGAGGGAGGCAGCCTCAGGGGAGAACATTCCCTCTCCCCTGCTGCTGCTCTCATTCCAGGTCTCCGTGCGGATCAGGGAGGGGAGGCAGCCCCTGCACAGGAAACCAATTGCTTTTCTTTCTTTTTTGCCTGTAGTAAAGTTCACATTTTGATTGCTTCTCCAGATTATGTAGATCCAGACATATTTTATGCAGTCATCCGGATCTTTCTCTCCGGGTAAGTATAGTTCAATGGCTTGTCTGCATGAGGTCTCTGTAGCATTGCCCACATTTATGAGGGGAGAAACAGAAGCTTCCTGGAGGAAGAAACAGGTCACTAGCCAAGTCATCACCTGAATCCACTCCCAGATAAAAGAAGCGAGATACCATCTGCATGACAAATGACATGGAGGGCTGAATATTTAAGCTCAGATTGACTGTCCTTAGGCCACTGTGATTTGTTTGTGCTCACTTTTCTTAGAATTCTATCTTGTTGACAGTTTTTAAAAAGAGCCCGATATGTCACCCACATAGTTCTATAGTTTATATCCATAAAATAAAGCAGCTGGAGGGCAGGAAGTGGCATAAAAGCTTTAACGTTCCTGGAAGGGCTCCCTGCTGTGGTTAAATGTCTGTGTCCCTCCAAAATGCATGTGTTGACCCTAATGGTCAAGGATGGCGCCTCTGGGAGGTGATTTCTTTTCACCAACTTTCGAAGGTTGCTCTCTCTTCTGCACATAACAGGGCCTCTGTGAAGTTTGTGACCTTGTGTATGTTTATCACAGCCAGACTCTTGTCTGTGTCTCTTTGTTTCTGAGAAGGGGAAAGAAAATCTTTAATATGAGGCCTAAATAATAACATCTCCATATCATCAGTTTCCCTTTTCTACCATCACATTTAATCTCTCGTCCTTTCTCTTCTTCCTGCTCTCTAGCTTTTTTAGTTTTTAAAGGATGAAAAGTGAAAGGTGGAGGCAGTGGAGGGCTGGGGCTACACATGTGAAATGGAGATCATCTTGCTAACTAGGAGATGCTGGAAGTGCTATCGGTAGAAAGAACTGAAGCTGTGTCTGGAGGCAGCCAGAGACGTGCCAAGTGCTAAGACCTACCACGGACATGTCCCGCTGGTGCCAGGACGGAGTGGCGACAGGAGCTCAGCACTTGCTCCAGACTGGGTAGATCTGAAGTGTGAGATACTTTAGGGGGAGTCGCGGGGTGGGGAGTCTCCACTGTAAGGCAGGTGCAAGACAGTTTCCAAACAGTAGCTTGAGAGCGATGGGGACGGGTTGTGGAGGAAGGAGTTAAGTCAAGGGGGAGAAGGGGCAACATGGAGTCGAAAGTGTGTCTCAGAACTTGGGCTTCCTCTGTACACCGTGGGTAGGATTAGGCGAGAGGGAAAATGGTTATTTAAAAAAATTTCATGCTACCATATAGCAAGCTCATGCTGAATACAGAAATAGACCAGGATTGAGGAAGCACCCAATCCTGCAAAGTCTCGTTTTGCTTCACTCTCTAAATCTGTTAGTTTTCCATTGTTTCACAACAAATGACCACACATTTAGCAGCTTAAAACCACGCACATTTTTTATCTCACAGTCCTGTAAATTAGAGCTCAGGCAGGCTCAGCTGGGTTCTCTGCTTAGGGTCTGAAAAGGCCAAAGTCTTTGTCTGGGCTGGGAAAGAATCTGCTTCAAAACTTGGTTAGGTCGTTTCCAGAACACAGGTTTTTGTGTTCTAGACCCGAGACCTCTGTCCTTGCCGGCTGTCACATGGGAGCTGCTCTCGGCTTCCGGAGGCCTCCCACGTTCCTTGTCATGCGGTGTCTCTGTCTCGGCAATGGTCCTTCCAGCCTTTCCAGGACTTGGAATCTCTCTGACTTCTCCTTCTGCCACTAGCTGGAGAAAACCTTCTGCTTTTAAAAGTTTTATGTAATCAGATTCAGTTTACCTAGGAAGTCCAGCACAACACCCCATATTAAGGTCGACTGATTAGTAACCTTAATTACATCTGCAAAGTTCCTTTTTCCATGGAATGTGTCGTATGGACAGGCCTGATATCTCACAGTACTAACAGCCTTGGGGATTAGGATGGGATCTTGGGGAACCATTTTTAGAAATCTACCTACCACTGTATCTTTCAAGGGAATAAGTGAATTCTTTTTCTTCCTTGTCAGTGGATTTATATCCAGAAATTCTTATGATGAGATGAACACTAGAGGGTGACTTTTTTTTTATTAAAATATAAGTTCTGGGTCAGTGATACATTTTACCTGTGATTTGTATAAATGTCTCCCTTCTGTTTCTGATCCTCAAAAGATTTCTCCAGTTGCTAAGTGGCCAGTACTAATCCTAAATGCATCTGTAAGTACAGATGGCCAAAAACATCTGGATTATTGGGAATTTCCATTAAGTTTGTCTTAAAAAATGTGAATTTGCTCCTTCGTTCTTGATTTGTCCTACGTTTGGTTTATTATTTTTTTGTTTCCTTTTATAAAATCATTTTTATTTCAGAGAGTGGAGATTTCATGTGTAGATGAAATATACTCCCTTTAGTTCCCACTCACATTAAATTTCTCAGGGAAGTTAGCCCCTGAGGGGAAAACATGTCATCTCTCTCTTTTTTTTCTGTTTGAACTTCCCCTTTTCTTAGGGTTGCTAGAAATATGCTTCAAGAAAAGGCTAAAAATAACCCTGCCTACAGAGATTTGAAAGGAAAAAATTCCTTTTTTCCCAAACAGAGGACCTCAGAATGCGTGAGAGCAGTCACAGGGCTACTCAAAGAAACACGAAGTCACTTCCTCAGACTGGCCGTATCGAGCCAGAGAACATGGGTTCAGAGAGCAGATGTGTTTCTGTCATCTCTCTGGACTGCTGTGCCGGTGCCACCCCACCCTCCCTGCTTAGGACCAGGAATAAGCAATCTTCTCTGTTACGAGTTTATACAACAGATTTACACTGTTTCACTTTCTTCCTGTAATCCTCCTGCCTTGGCCTCCTGAAGTACTGGGATTGTAGGAGTGAGCAACCAGGCCTTGCCTGGAAGAACCCTTTAAATGAGGACGAGAAGGGCTGTGATTTTCTGGCCTGTTACGAAGCTGGGGTTGCGACGATGCTGCAGTACTTATCCTGCAAAGACGCCCAATCCCTTGCCCTAAAGTTACCATGGAAATCATGTTCCCTTTGGGGCTCGCTCTCAGCTTCCACATGAGAAAATATACTGTCAGCTCCAACCACCCCTTTCTTCTCTCCGACTCTCACTGTTGCCTAGATGGAAAGACAACCTGGCGATGCCCGCGGGGCTGACCTACGAAGGCGTCTCCCAGGAGCCGCTGAGCTACTCGGGAGGGAGTGCGGCGCAGAGCACGGTGCTTCACGCCTTCGACGAGCTCTTGGGCGTTCGTCATAGCAGGGAAAGTGGTAAGTCAGACTTTTTTTTTCTTTTTCTTTTTT
>VBSM01000500.1:9036812-9115691 GCA_008086735.1 Cheirogaleus medius
AAAAAAAAAAGAAGAAGAAAAGGAGAAGGAGGAAGAACCATTTTATTCTTTTGTTTTGTTTTTATCACTTGATAAAACCAAGTATAAATTAAAATGCAATGAAGTCCATACTTCTCTAAATCAACCGAGAAACTGTGCGCCTGCCAAATTTTATCGTTTCAAGTCAATTAATATCAGAATATCAGATCTCAGCAGGATCTTGAGTTTCATTTTCAAATCTTAAGACACCACTGTATTTCCAACTGTTCACTGTTTGGCTTGGATCCTTAGTCAGTTTCCTTGTTCTAAAACCGGGGAGAGATCTGCGGTTTGAAGGCCGTGACGTTATGGTGACGAGCCCGGAGCTGGCTGGCAGTGGCGTGAGCTCCGACAGGAAGGCCCTCCGCCTACAGTGGTACAACGTACTCCAGCCAAATGTTTTTAGACCAGAAGAGGGTTTATCATGTCAGAGGCTGAAATTGCTCCTTCCCTTCCCTGCAAGCATCAAGGCCGTGTGCTTACCGGCTGCAGAACAGGCACTTCATACTATCGGGTTTTCAAGTCGGATTAGGAAAAAAATGACTAGAATTGGTGTCGTAGAGTCCTGTCTCTTCCACAGAAGTCAGTTCTCTAGAAGTATGATAATTTTTTATGGATATTTATATTTGGTGATGTTAATAGTTGATTTACCATGCATCATATTAAACACATAATGAGTTTCCTACAAATATCTATTGTTTTGATTTTTAAACAACTTGGCTTCAAGAGGCTATTCCTAAAACAGTTGCTCATTCCTTATTTTTTCCCCTTATACACTCCGTAACTTTCATCTTTCCTAACACTCCCTCCAAACCTAAGCAGTTAGGAAACAAAATTCACGAAAGTATTAAGCTAATCAGTGTAACGATTTGTGTCCTGCCTTCGTGGCCATTCCGCGTAGTAGCTAGGGGCTGGATACTTTGTTTCCACCTAGTAAATGATAAATACTTACACAATGGCTGGGAGATCTAGTTCCAGCTGAGTTATCTGAGGTATGCTTGCTTCATGCTGTCTTCCGCGTTTCCTGTCAACAGTCAGAAATGTGCGTTTGAGTTTTGAAGTCTACCAGCAAAGGAGCCAGCAAAGTAGACTGAGTTAGGGCACCAGCAACAGTGTCTGGTGGCTTCGTGTCTGGAGAAGCAGGCAGGCTCTCTGCATTTCCATGTGGAGCTATGACATTGTTCTGGGCTGTTTCTTGCAGCGGACTTTCTACACAGAATGCGGGACTACATGCCTCCTTCCCATAAGGCCTTCATAGAAGAAATCCGCTCAGCTCCTCCACTGAGGGAATACATCCTGTCCTCTGGACACGGCCACTTACGCACAGCCTACAGCCAGTGTCTGGAGGCCCTGGCAGATTTACGCAGCTATCATATCACCATGGTGACCAAATACCTCATCACAGCTGCAGCCAAAGTGAAGAGCCGGAAGCTGAGCCCTCTCCCAGGGCCACCTCAGGCTTTGGAAGACAGGGGCACGGGCGGAACCGCTGTTCTGAGGTTCCTAAAGAGCGTCAGAGATAAGACCTTAGAGAGCATCCTTCACCCACGTGGTTAAGAGACTGTCCTCTCCCCAGCTGTGCGGAGCCCCTTTGGAGAGCAGCTGGGCCTGGGGAATGGGGTCAGATTTCTGCTTGGGATCCTCCAAGGAGGACCTCAGCCCTCTTTCACGTTTCTGCTCTTTAACACACGACATTCTCCTCCACGTGAGCTGTTGTCTTCACAAAGGGGAGTTGACTCGGCCAGAAACTTCCCTTCCCTACCTGATCGCCACTCAACAGCAAACAGCGTTGGATATGTTCTCATTCGGAATCCCATGGAGGAGGGAATGTACCCTGTTCTCTCTGCCAAGTCATAGAAAACCATTCTGAATTTCAAAAACCAAATAAAATGGCCTGTGCACAGATAACCTTGTTGATTTCTTTAAAAAACAAATTCACTTAAAAATGTATTAAGTTCCTACTGAGCACTGCCTCTGAGATTAGAACAGGGATTTCTGTGGCCCCGGAACGGCCTCTTGTCCCTGAATGTGTGGATGGTGTAGGAGGTCGGGGACGCTCAGGTGGACGAGTGGAAGGAAGAGGATGCTGACGACTTGGGAGTCACCAGTGTGAGCACAAATAGTTAACAGTATGGGGACAGATGAGATTTTTCACATGGTACATAGATTTGCGAAGTCTGTTGTAATTCCTTTATTTTCAGAAGAATGATGATTTCTTCTTACCCTGAAAGTCTGCATTTGTAAGATGAATCAACTGACCCTTTGTGAAGTAAATGAGCAAAATGGGAATAAATGGTAAATCCCCATGTTTAGTGTGTATGTAAAATGTAACTGCCTCTACTGACTTAGTTTCTATCCAAGTTCTCGTTCAGTGTGACAGTAGAATATGAGAAAACTTTAATCAAGCCAATTTAGAATAAATTCTATTAAGTTCCTCCACTATGCACACACACAATAACCTGGAATAGTTTCTAAATTCCAGGGACCCTATCTAACGTCATGGCTTCAGGGAGAGGCACCTGACCATGGGGCAGCCACTGGCCACGTTAGTATCCGCTAAAAAGGCCCCCTGTGCACACCGGCACTGGTCAAGTGGAACTTGCATGTGTCGTCCTGTCTAAAAGGCCTTTCATACCCTGCAGCCCTCAGGGGCCTATCCTGCCGCTTAGAAAATCGTTTGACTACTCCCACCTCCCCCATGAGTTTTTGGAGACCACGAGACTGGCTCCGGGCATCTGCCAGCACCCACAGCAGCGTCTTCACTCGCCAGTGCCGTGAGAAAAGAGAGTTCTGGCCCCTCGTCCACTCTCAGAGGCGAGAGGACGCGACCCAGCATCTCTGCTCTGGGCACCGGGAGGGCTCGTGCTGACTTACAGTCCCCAGGGTTCGCTCTGGAAAGATAGGGAGGCGGGCGGGGCAGGGCCAGAAGCTGCTTCTTAGAGATACTCAGCGACGCTCTTATCTTTGCCTGTCACTGCTTCCTCCTCTCTAACCTGAAGAGAGAGAGTCTCTTCCCAGTCTGGATGGGCCGCGGGAAACCACTGGGTCTGACAGTGTCCCCTCTGCCTGTCGTTCAGGTCAGAGTCTCAGCTCAAAGACGTAGGCGGCCACAGCCCAGAAAGCCTTTTCTCTCCACTTGGTGTCCCTGTCTTATTTTTTGAAAACTTTATTTTGAATCTAAAAAAGACAGCACAGATATATTTGTTTGCCTCCGGTTTGCTCTGGGATCAGTAAACCCAAACTGCCCGGGCTGCGTGTGTGCCGTGGCCCCAGGACGTGGCCGCGGGGGGCGGGGAGAGAGCAGAGGAGCACGCTGGTGAAGGATGCAAGCATTATCACCTCCGGCGCCATTCTCAGGTGAAAGGAACGTGACCTGTAGAACGAGGTGGCATTTGAATTCTGACTCGCCCATGTCTTTAACAACGTGGCTTTCGATCAGTTTCAGAAAGTCACTAATTCCCAGCTTCCTATTTCTTATAAAACCAAGACGATCCAAAGGGTCTCAGAGTAGACATAAATAATAGGCAGGACTGTGCCTGGCGCAGAGGGAAAAAATCAACAGAAGTTTATCTGGTTGTGAGGCGGGCCTCAGAGCACAGGGTAGATACCAGTTCAGGAGAGACCGTGTATTCTTCAAGCTCCACAGATTCATAGAGTCCCCACAGCAATAAAATAACCGTGTACCGTTTGGGGATGGGAAGTAGAAACTGACGAGAGCGTGGCCCTGGTGAGATGGAAAGCCTGGGTCTGTATCCGGCTCTGACACACTGTATACTGGCAGGCGCGTTGTTGAATCTTTAGAGCTGCAGCTTACTTAATTGTAAAAGAAAGACTTTCATAGTTATTGTGCGGAACTAAATGGTGGTTTCCCTGTGTGTGCCCCTGAACTGGAGGGAACTGTGTCTGGGGCTCCTAAGGACCAACACAGAAGCTGGAACTGGCTGTTTATTTCCCTGTACTTGGGGAAGAAAAGGATCCCTTTTTCATGACCCCAAAACAAGCAAGCAAAGTGAGACAGAATCTGGATTTTACTTGAAATCACGTAGGCCTGTGTGGTGAGTAATGACAAGGACCTTTGACTGGGAACTTATGAAAGGATGCCACCGTCACTTCAGGTTTTAAATCTAGACCTGCAATAAATGAAGCCCTGTTTTGTCCCTCAGAGTGACAAGCAGTCACCTTTCAACAGGGCCAAGTTCACTCAAAGAGACCACAGAGCTTGATACAGAATTTCCAATAAATATTGAAAAAATGGAAAACTGGGTAGATTAAGTGGGGTAGGAAGAGAAGTATACAAAGTTTGGTCTTCCAAAGACTTCAAAATATGTTTTGTTTGTTGTCATTACATCTTATACACAGGAGAGAATAAACACAAATGAAAGTCTTTATGTTCTTCACTAAAGAAAAAGAATGAACCAATGAACCTAGTTCATGTGTCAGGTGTGATTTCTTGGGGTAGGGAGTTCTATTATCAGCTTTATGGTATAATGGTGAAAGTAAAGTTTCCTGTACAGAAGAGAACACAGTTTTCTCAAGATTTCTAGGAACAAAGTACATGCATTTCAGAAAAAAAACAACAACTAATGATGGAAATACGTTTTTATTATTATGTGGGGATGCTTCTTGCAAGCTTGAAGAAATAGCAGAGTGGGAATTCAAGGCTCAATATATCTAGTGTAGACATTTACTTATAATAAAAGTTGTTTATTAATACCTTGCTTAACATTTCTGAGTCATAGTAACCCCATTTGTAAATGAGGGCAATAGTTACCTTGCAGTGTTTTCATGAAAAGTAAAGCTGATGTAGCTTTGTCAGATACAGGCCCTGAGTAAGTGGTAGTACTATGATGCTACTGTATGTTCCCTGAATCTCCTCTTTGTCTGGACAAGAAAATAAGTCTAGGGAAAAGAAACAAGTAGGAAGCAAAGAGAATGCAGAAGAGGCTCAAAGACATGCAGCCAGCAAGTGCAGCAGAAGCCACTCCTCGGGGCCTGTCGGGGTCAGGGTGGATGCACACAGATGTGGACTGAGAACAACGAGACCGTCAGATCAACCCAGGTTCGGATCCCATGACAGACCAACTCTGATCCAGGTTTGTAGGTTTTGTCTCATGATGACAAGAACAAGAAGGATGTTGTCATGGGATCATGCTTTAAATCCATCCAGATATAATCACAGCCAATGGTAGTGTCTGACATGTTGTGGTTTCTCAATGACTGGAGAATAAATTGGTGCCTACACTGAGCAGAATAGAGGAGAGGTCTATAAGCTCTTGCCTTCAGAAGATGGTTTCCTCCAGTGGAGAAGAGGAAAAATGCATGTTTTCTTCCTATCTTAGGAAGTTTGTATCTTCAATTGCTGTAGGTCAGTCCTACAAATAGATGGAGTATGTGTCAGTTATGTGTTGAATTTGAAGATTCACCAAATTTGTGGTGATATATTGATCCCTCTTTCAATGGCTTTATAAATATTTGAGATTCCTTACTTAGAGCCTTGCATTATTAATAATTAGGGTTCACCATAGAAACAGAATGAATAGAGGACGTGTGTGTGCGTGTGTACGTATGTGTGGAGAGACAGAGACAGAGAGAGAATGGAGGCCAGCAGGTCCGAAGCCAGTGGGGTAGGCCGGCAAACGAGCCCGGGGAGAGCAGACGTTGTGGTTTGAGTCGAGGAACACCTGCTGGCAGAATTCCTCTTTCCTCGACCTGAGAGGCCAGTCTGTGTCCCACTAAGGCCGCCATGTGACTGGAAGAGGCCCACCTGGAGGGCAGCCTGCTTCACTCGATGTCCGTCAATTTAATGCTAATCTCATTCAATAAGACGCCCCCACAGAAATATCCTGAATGACATTTGACCAAGTGTCTGAGAGCTGTGACCCAGCCAAGACGTAAAATTGACTATCACTCGTTTCCGTAGGAAGAACTCAGATTAAGAAAAGTTATGGAATCCTACACATTCGCTCCCCACACTCTCTATTACAGAAAAAGAGTCCTCCTTGTAGGATGACGGGGAGGAGGTCACAATGGTGAAGAGTGTAGCTGTCCCCTGAGAGGTGCGGGGGAGGGGACCTGCAGTAGATTGGGTAAGAGCTTGTGAGACAGGCCTGACTTCATGCTGGTGGTCCATGTGGAGCAAAAACATTGTCTCTCTCTATAGAAACAAAAGCTCAGTGTCCTGAGGTTGGGAGCATTGGGTGGCTCCACCAGGGAATGAGGGACAAGCCCTTGAGTCCTGACCCTGTGCATGAAAGCCACCTTCACTGTGGCTGTCCCCTGCTCACCACCGCTGAGCACGTGGGGACACACGCCTATCAACATTGCGCCTGGGTCCAGCTAGGATCAGTTTGATGATTTTAAGGAGACTTTAGTAAAACTCAGGATGATTTTAAAGGTAAGTAAAAGCCATTAAAGAAATAGTAGCTAACATGGCTTTCAGGGAATGCTCACCCTCTGGTGTTCATGGGCCAATACTATCCTGATTCCTGGGGCTAACTTTTGTCCCCTCAAACTGGGACACAGATCTCACAGCTTATGACAGCGAGGCTCATAGCCTGCGTTCCCCCTCCTTTGTCATTTGAAATTCATTTTTTGTTGTTTCTAAACCAAGGTTAAAATCAAAATAAAACTAAGAAAAGAAGGAAGGAAGGGAGGGAGGAGGGGAAGGAAGGGAGGAGAAAGAGAGAAAAAAGAAAGAAAAAGAAACAAAAAAAGAAAGAAAGAAGAATGAGAAAAAAGACAAAGAAAAAGAAAGAAAAATCGTAAAAACCATGAGATCCTATTCAATTTAAGATCTGGAACACAAAACTTTCTGTACCTATGAGTCAATTATTCTTCTTACAGCAATGAATTTCACCCACCAAATTTTGTCTTGCATTTTCTTATGCACAGATGTCCTATTTGCTTTGCTAATGGAGGAAATTCTCTTCTTTTTCTCTGTTCACTTAATAGTAAACTTAATAAAGGAGTCGGATATTATTGCTTTCTGAAATGCAATCGCTAGTTAATTTTTGCAGTTTAGCATCTGCTACCCAGTAACATTAAAAGACTGAGTTCTTGAGTGTAAGCATCTTCAAAAATAAATGAATTTTTTGCAAAGCAATTTCCTTCGTAAACTCACAAATCTATTGGACCACATGTTTCTGTGGCAGCTGTATAGATATTGAACCAAACTCTATTATGCATTTGCCTTTAATTGTCCATGAACAGTTTTCTTCCTTCCTGAAGGTACCATTACCTGCAATCTGCGTTGGAAATTGTTTGCAGTACTCCTGAGACCACTTGGCACTTCTTGCCACACCTCTCCTCAGAAGGCAAGAAATCCCGGGGCCAAAGAGATGGCCTTTAGGATTGGCCAACCTTTTAGCAAACCAACCAGGGACACAGCCATGTGACACAAATAATAATAATAACAAATGTGTGATTATTTTACCATCAAAATATAAAATAAACATATATTTGAAAGAGATCATTATTATATTATATATAGATTATATTCTGCAATACTTTTCTGCTATATAAATGCTTTTAAACATAACAATTGCCTATAACAGTGACAATTATTTGTAATTTACAGTAGGACTTATTAAACAGATAATAAGTGATTATTCTCATTTTAATTATCTAAATTTGTAGAGAGAGTTCAGAAAACATGATTACAATCCCCACAATGTGAAAAATTAAAATCATGCCACCTCAACACAGCACAACAGGGAATCCACAGGCAAGGCAAAGACAGGCTGCAAACGCTCGCAGTCGTGACGCACTGAGCTGCACACTTGAGTCGGGTCGCTCAGAGTGAACAATGGTGGGGGATCCATTACTGGGAACTGCATATCACAGTTGCTAGCACTAGAAATTGGGGGAAAACACAATGAAAATGCCCAGGGAAGATGGATAGTCTATGTCATATTCATTTGACACTAAAAACAGCATCATTTTTAGCCTCTATTTTGGGGACTGCCGTATAGATTTTGCACTTTTCTTTTAATCTTTTGATGCAGGACCAAAAAGTGGGGCTGTAGCATCCTGAGGAAGTGTCTGCTGGGATGTGGGACTGTCGGTGCGAAAGCCAGGACGGACAGAGGCAAACCAGTGGGGTCACTCCAATTGCCTCCCAAGAGCCTCCACCACCAGCACCTTCTATACTGTGCTCTGCTTACATGGAACTCCAGAATTTTTAACACAAATGGTCCCAAGACTGCATCTGGAGCTGCATAATGCTGTCTCCCAGGTTTGCTCTTGACTGTGTCATTTGTGTGTATTTGCCGGTGAGCGTGTGGGAAGGAGTGGGCTCACTGCAGGTGTGTGCATGGCCCTTAGCCAGATGACCGGGATGTCCACAGGCTGGACATGTGAGCCCTGGAAGTATGCAATAGAGCAAGGTTGGGGAGACCCACTATCTTCACGTCCCCATGTTTGACACGGAATTCTAAGGAGTCTGAGAATTTTAATTTGAACATGGGCTTCCAGGTCACTATGAAGGTAAAAGAAGCTGTTACTTAATAGTTTGCTAGATTTATTAATAATCTTTAAGTATGTGTAGAAATGGTACACTGATGTCCTTTGTGCCCTCTCCTCAGGCCCTGCAAACATCAGGGGCGGGGATGGCTGGCTGAGTCTTGCTGGAAAGCTTAATCATTGCTTGTAGGTCTGACCAGTCACCACCAGAGGGCAATAGCGACCTGCAAAGCTAACACCAAGCTCCAAGCAAGGTGTGGATTCCGGACGGATTTCACAGGCCTGGTTTTTAGAAATATGGTTATGGAATTTCTTTTTTATGTGATGAAGGTGTTTTTAAATTGATTGTGGTGATGGTTGCACAACTCTGTGAACATACGAAGAGCCACTGAATTATACACTTTAAATGGGTGAATCGTACAATACACGAATTATATCTCGATAAAGCTGTTTACAACACGTGTATCTTTCTCCCACAGTAAGGTCAGGAGAGCCTGAGAAGTCATCTCACCCGAGGTCCTGCCTCCAGACAGGCCCACCTGAAGTCAATCCGATGGGTGTCTATAGGTCCAAAAGCAAATGATATTTTATTCATTATTAAAAATTAATGGGCTAGATATAAGGGGTATCATGTGTATTCTTTTATATTTTCCTTTATTAAAAACAAAAACACCAACGATTTGTTCTTTAAGTTGGAGAGGAAGTCTTCATCCTGCCTTGGTGATCAGGGGTATCTGTGCATCTCCGCTGTCAGAGAAGCTGAAACGGAGCCAGATTGTGGAAAGAAGATTAGTAACAGCATCGAAATGAAAGATCACATAAATAGTCAAACAGGAAAAGCCAAATCGCTGCCTTGGGCTTTGAAAGAGATTAGTTGGGGTTTTGTCTAAAAGAAAAGACAAATAGCATTACTGAAATTAAATCTCTCTGTCCCCATGGCCCCAACCCCCCCAGCCGCACTGCAGTCGGCCACGCGTGGTTCCTGGGGGAGCCCAGCCACGCCTCGGCACCTGCAGACAGCAGCCCTGTGATGGCAGCCACTGCCCTGCACTCAGACTGCAGGGGACATATAGACGGGACCGGGGCACCAGCTAACTAAGACAGTGGGATATCTATCTGCTCATTGTCACCACATCCAACCTTCTTTTAAAATAAAAAACAAGCATAAAACAAACAAAACTTAAAGAGTCCTTTATCTCCTCTTTTGTCCATTCATATCCAGTGATTAATAAGGGTGCTGACCAGAGAGTTAAAAGTTCTTATATGGCACTAATGGAAACAACATAGCTATACATTGCTCAATCCCCTCTAGCCACACAGTAAACATAAATTGGGGTTAGTGGTTGCAATACAGAGGATTGCCTGCACAAATCTGCTCCTAACACTATTGCTCTCTATGTCATTTGCCTGGGTACAAATTCCAGTTCCTCCATTCCACACATTTGTAACATCTCTGGGTGTCAATTTAGCATAGTAGCAATGCTGCTGTTACAGGGTATGGGTGTGAGTTAATGTGTGTGAAGCGTCGTATCAGTGTCTGTATAGAGCAGACACTGTGTGACAGGTGGCTGCTGCTGCTGTTCCCTTCACTGACCGCAAAGAGCAGTGGTTAGACACACGGCTGATCAGGGAGGGGGAAGCTTGCTTTCTCCAGTCCAAGGCACAGAGTCGCCAAAGAGTTCCACTCATTTCTACTCACTCAGGCTTCACCTGGAAGGGAAGTTTGTGATCTATGGACCTCAGAGAAAGGCCTTTGGAAAAATAAAGAAATTTCTGTGGTATTGTATTCTCATCTTTTTAGGGAAGCGTTTTTCTAATACTGATTACTGTCTTCCTCACTACAGAAAATTTCTCCAATCCCACTCTTACATTCCAAATGTTATAAAATATTTACTTTTAAAATCAAACTAAAATCATCTTCTTCTTGGACATTACAACACTCTTTGAGAGAACTGGAGATACCACAAACTTTGGAAAAATCAAAAGTAGCATTAATAGAGCTAATACTCCTAAGAATATTGGCAGAGAGGATCTAGTTTTCTGGGTAAAGAAATCCAATATCCTGCTGTCAGACAGCATTGAATAAACTGTAAAAGATGGGAAGTTTGGTTTTCATATTTCTTACCTCTTTTTGCATCGCCAACCCCCCAACTTGATGACATCTCTTCTAACGTTCAGAACAATGTTGTATTTTATATAATCAGAAAAAAAATACCAAAGATAGATATTTGTTTCTCTCACATATTTTAAAATATCTGTGGGTGAAATAGTGTCTCCATAATGTCATTAATGATTCAAGTTGCTCTCTCTCTGCCCTGACATCCGCAGGAGGTTTCTTCCATCTCATGGTTTAAGATGGCTGCTGAGGTTCCAGCCTTTACATCTGCCTCCCACATCCTGGGAAGAAGAAAGAGAGCAAGCAAATTTTTCTTTTTAAAAGTTACTTCTGAGAAGGAACCTACATATCTTTTGCTTTCAGTTGACTATATCATAGTCTTATAGTCTTCCTAGCTATAATAGAGACTGGCAAATACAGTCCTTTAACAGATAGCCATGTATGCAGCAAAAAATAGAGTTCTGTTAAAGAAAACAAAGGAAGAAGGGAGTTGATGCGTGTTGAGATAGGCAAAAAACCCACTTATATTACATCTTTCTTAGTCGAACTTTCTCAGTGCCCTTCATGTTCGTCGACGTTTACTCAGAAGGGAATCTAAAACTCACACCACTGTATAAGAGATCAATAAAGGATGAAAGTATTAACACTACCCAAGGAATTAGCATTTCAATAGGCTTACAGACTTAGTGTAGTTATTACACTTTACTAGTAAAATTTCAAGGGAAGGAAGGGAGTAAATGCAGTGTTTGGCAGGAACAGAGTATGAAATCATGGCACGTACACAACTCACACCTTCTTCAGCTTAGTCTGGTCAGTTTGCACTACAAGTTGTAATATTATCTTCAACTTGAAGCTGTGCTGGTATGAAAAACGTCCTGCCTATGTAAAATAGCTGGTCTCAGATTGGAAGAAATTCTACCTGTTCTCAAGAGTCAAGAGTAAATTCTTCAAATGGGTTGCAGTCCTTCAGTTTATAGCGGTTCTCAAACTTGAGACCTGCGTCAGAATTGCCTGGAGAAACTGATAAAACACAGATTGCTGTGACCACTGTCAAAGTTTCCGATCTCCACAAGGAGAACTACAAAACACTGATGAAAGAACTTGCAGATGACACAAACAAATGGAAAAACATCACTTGCTCATGAATTGGTAGAATCAACATCGTTAAACTGTCCATACTTCCCAAAGTGATATACAGATTTGATTCAATCCCCATCAAAATACAGACATTGTATTTCACACATCTAGAAAAAATAATCCTAAACTTAATTTGGAACCAAAAAAAAAAAAAAAAAACCTGAATAGCCAAAGCAATCTTAAGCAAAAAGAACAAATCTGGAGGCATCACATTACCAAACTTCAAACTATACTCTAAGGCTAAAGTAACCAAAACAGCATAACACTGGTATAAAAATAGAGACATAGAGCAATGGAACAGAATAGAGACCCCAGAAATAAAACCATCTACATATAACCAGTTGATCTTCAAAAAAGCAGACAACAATATACACTAGGGAAAGAAAGGGAGCTCTATTCAATAAACGGTGCTGGGAAAATTAGATACCCACATGCAGAAGAATGAAACAGGACCCCTATCTCACCGTGTACAAAAATTCATTCAAGATGGATAAAAAACTTAAATGTAAGGCATTAAATCATAAAAATTCTAGAAGAAAACATAGGAAAAACTGATCCAGTAGGTTTTGAGTTCAACCTGAGAATGTTGCTTTTCTAAGTTCCTAGGTGATGTCATTACAAGCTAAAGTTTGAGAACCACTGGTTTATGGTGTTTTCCTCTTTTCCTTGTTAGCAAGAGCACCGTAAGCCATACCTATAATTCATCTCACATTTCATGAAAGAGCCTTTTGCTCTCTGGTGGGGATAAGCTTAAGTTCTTTATGATCTTCTGACTAGGAAGCATAAAGTGCCTAGGATGCTCTGATGGCCCACATACAGAAAAATGTCTGCATATATTATACAGAGAAATATTTAATTTTGATTATTTTCTTGCACCATTAAGTGTCGACATCATATTTGAGAAATAGAGAACAAATCCAAGTTTCAGAAAAAAGCAATACTACTGTTTAGTGATGAGCACAGTGAAAATTCAAGACAGCTTGGGCCAAAAGACACAGGAAATGATGTGGATGGTTTCCTCAAAATGGCAACATCCCAAATCAACTGCTGACTATGATTTTATCACAAGGAAGACTCGTTCTGGGACTTAAATTGAAACTAGTTAGGTATCTTTATTAAGTGATGCCAAAATTAATGGATGCAATATCCCTTCAAAAATTAATGAGAAGAAACAGACCTGGAAAATGCTTAACACAAGGATTCTTCTGCAAATAAATCTAAACTGTATGGCAACATTATTGCATTACTCCTCTCTGCATGTCCATCTTAGGCAATTGCCTCGCCTCACTGAGCCTCAGTTTCCTCATCTGTGCAATGAGCTTGCTGGACTGGATGGGCTCTAAGGACTCTCTCTTTGCTGACACTCGCTGATTCACTAATGAGTGTGCAAGGGGCGTTCTTGCGCTGAGTGTATAGGGGATTGGTTCTATTTGTAATGTCAATGGGCAGTTATTTAAAGCCCTAGTCGGTTCATTGTCATTTAAGCTGAACTCTGCCTGTTTGCATTAAAGCCAGGCAATGCTCATGACACATAGAATGCTTAAAAAAAATAATTAATCATATTTGAACAAAGAAATTTACCCAAGAAACTCATAGTCTCCCTTACCCAAAACCCCCATCCCACTACCACCAGCTCCACTGAACAAGCCCTCCCTATACATGGTCTTCTGCCTTTTCCGAATAATATCATGAAATATTTGAAGTGGCAATTGTTATTTTTAATCCTAATTATAATTCCTCACAATGTGCAATATTTAACTAAGTCAATCTATTCCATATGGGGAGAACCTGGAATGTACCCTTCCCTCCGTCATATCCTGACAAGCTCCTCCAAATCCCCAAAGACTCGATTCAGGCCTCAGCTCTGGGAGGCTCTCCCTGCCAAAACCGCGGCCCCCTGGCCCATGTGCTGCCTAACACCTTGGGCTTGTCCCCACACTGCATTTAGCTCATGAAGTCATGATTATCTGTTTATATAGCTGCTTCCTCCACTCTTGCCTCTATGAGTTCCGTGAAGTTGCCTTGGTATTCCCAATGCCTTGCAAAGACAGCACTTACTGAATGCTCTTGGAATGAAGGGAGAGATGCACAAGCTGGGAGAGGGAGCAGAGATGGCGCCTTTGAGCAGAGCCAGCCGGGCAAACGCGGTGCAGGGAGATAAGAACCACCTTGCCAGGGAACAGGGGTCTGCTTATCTCTAGAGAATCCTCAGCCGGGGCAGATGACTTTGTGGGTCTTTCCCTCAACACATTTGTATACTAGTAAAATCTTATTTAAATTTACATCAAGGGAAACTTTGAACACTGAGACCTAGGGCACAAGTGTCAAGACGGACTTAGATAAAAGTATTCAGCGTATACAATAATGATAGCGGGTGTGTATAACGGATCAATGTTTCACTTATATTTTCTTTCACTTAATTTTCACCACAGCTTGGTCAGGTGGGTACTGCGAGTAACTCAGTTTGGCTGGTGAAGAAAACGAAGCTTAAAGGTAGGTGACCTGCCCAAGCTCAAGAACACAGCCGGGGCAGGACTAGAACCCACCCTGGATTTTTTTATTCCAAATGCAATGGTCTCTCTATCGCTCTTACGTGACGTGATTGCCAAGGGAATTCCCAGACTGGGCGCGTCGCCTGGCGGCGAGGGAGCAGGTGCGCTGCAAGGCCCTCCGGCGGGCCGTCAGAGCACTCAGCGCTTCAGCCCCGGCTCAAAGTAGCTTTCGCTCCTGTCCCCACGTGTCATCTCTGAGCTTCTGTGCCACTGTGGCGGCAGAGCACAGGGACACAGGATCCCCAAATGACGGTCCTCATTGGTGAATCTGCACTAATGGCTTTGGGCAGAGACTTCCCTATGGTGCGTCACCCTCTAACTGCCCGTGAATCAGGCCAGTTAACTCTAATCTTTAATTCTTATTTCATAAGCAGTTCCATTTGCTTCAGAAGTCTTTAATTTAAAAGCCAGGCACGATGGCCACCACAATTCCAAGAAAGAAAGGAGGGTGGAAAATGAAGGCAGATGTCCCTTTTTGTTCTCCGTAGAAATCAGCATTGCTGTCTCTTTTTACTGTGACAGTGGGTCCAGGTGTCATCTGTGGAGTGTGTATCTTGCTCTGTAAACCTGTATCTTGCTCTTGCTCTATACTCCTATCTTGCTGTCCTCAATAAACCTCATTTTTGTTCTTACCTTGCAAAAAAAAAATCACCACTAATGTGGCACCATCTCCTCCATCCCCACCTCCAGGGCTCCTTAGAGTTGAGGGAAGTGATATAAAAAGGGCATCTGCAACCTGTCCTCCCACCTCTTCAGATCAACGCAAAGTCGGGGATCACCATCAGCCTTTATGGTACCCCAACAGAGGAATTCCCCAGGTGCGGAATTTGAAAGCTCCTCCCTGGGTGGGGGAAGCAGAATACGATTTGGTCTTAAGCTTCTTTCGTGCCTATCTCTGAGACCCTAATGATATACACCTGGATTGTTCTGTCAAACGAGGGAGGAAGAACTTGATCACCTGTTCAAGACGTAAAGAAGCAGATCCTAGAATGGAATTCTCAGCAACACTGTGAAAGTGCTGCTTAATGTGGCTTCTACTTACAGCTAAGGGGCTGAATCAACGTCGGCATATAAGCTTTTACATATAGCACAGTAAAATAATACGGTGGTTTTACAAAGAGGTAAAAACAATAGAAACCAGACTTTATCTTCCCAACCAAGGACACACTTTAGATGCTTAATCCTAGCTAGCTTTCATCTCCAGAACATCAAATGATAATTTTGGAGCACCTTTTATATGCCAGGCAGTAGAGAGGCTACACACATACATACACACATATGTATCTCATATATAAAAGCATATATACATATGTGTATACGTGCATGCATACAAACACATGCATTCTGTACGTATACAACATGTGGTCTCAAGACACGTCCTCAGCAGTTAGTCTGCCTGGACCGTCAGATGACAGAAGCTTGTGCTATTGGCCTTCTAGGGCACCGTTCTGGATGCAGGCCGTAGCCTCAGGCATGAAATGATGTGTTAACATTTGGTGCTACCAGATAAAAACAAAATCTTCAAAACACCAAGAGTGCTAAGTAAGCTCCATCAGTAGTAAGCATTTTGTCGTGTGAGCTGCATTGCTGACCCCTTCATTTGCTACCTCACACATGACTTTAAGGGTAGCTAAAAGCTATCCCGGGGTTCAGGATTTCCGTTTCTTTATCTGCAGTCTGAGGAGAATGCACAGGTTGGCCCCTCACAATCTGCTTTTCACTTCTTCCTGAGAAATGAGACTTCTTGCTCCAGGTGAGGAAACCCGGGGTGACGGTGAAGTCCAGAAACACCGGGTGTGGCCGCAGGGACATTCAGGCCTCCTGTTTTCCTCTTTGGACCTTTTGTGCAACTATCCAAACTCATATCCTTGTGTCGAAGTTGTGCCTCCCGTGTCTTCACACCCAAATCCGCATTCCCCACGTGCGGTTCTACCTCACCTGCGAGAGCATCCTCCCACTCCACCAGCACTTAGGGTCAGTGTGAGAGCGGCCTGGTCCCGTGGCATGTATCACTAGTGGGGACAATCCCAATTCTCCTGCCCTCAGCCGGGGTGTGTGACTTGCTCACGTCGGAACACCCACGCCGCAGCGAACACGGCAGCGCTAGCATGCTGCCCGGACCGGGCCATCCTCCTCCCCGATTTCGGAAATCTGCCTGCTGACAGAGGTTCATGAAAATATAGCTTTGAAGCAGATTGTGGAAAGAGCACATCTAAGAACAAAGCCATAAACAGAAAAGCAGAGTTAAGAGGGTGAGGGGAAGGAGGAACAGGGAGAGAAAGGGGGTGAAAAGGGGGCAGAGAGGGAGAGACAGAGTTTAAAAGATATTTTCCAAATCACTGTAACAGAAGCCAACTCTGACCCCTTTGGACTTGTTAATTACCTAAGCCAATAACTTACATTATATTTAAAAATGGATAGCCTAGGCACAATGAGCTGCTATCCACAACTATTTGTCCTCACTGTGTACCTGTCTTGGCATCTGTACCTTATTTAACTCTGCCAGATGTGACCTCAAAGTGATTTACAGAATTTCATGTTCATGGATTCCTGGATTGGGTTTCATATCGCCCCGGTGCTGAGTGCTTTTCTCTTGCTAGTCATGCCTCGGGCTCTGCTTTTGCTTTATGAACAAGTTTGAGAGCCTCACTCCCGGTCCTCCAGCCATCCCAGTCCGTCCACGCCCGTCACCCTGCTTTCCTCCATCCCATGCCACTCCTGGTTTTTCTTGCTGTCCGCACCTGGCTTGGAAACACCAGCAACCTACCTGCGCAGCTGAGACTGAATCCCACTCAGAATACCAAGGAGCCCTTGGACGGGAAATGCCTTCCCTGGAGGAGCGGATCCTTGCTGACACTTCAGCTCTACCTCTGCACTGTGAAGCCGAAGAGGTGCTGACTGACAAGGAATACAGATTGAGTTTCAGGCACTCCGACAGGTCTGGGTCTGGGTCTGCAGCCTTCCCAGCAGCCGTCAGTCAAGGCCACTTGCGTGGTGGGGGTCCCTTCCCACTCTGCTCACTTCCTTTCAAGGAAATCTGCTGTATCTACAGCCTCCCTGGCTGAGGGGCCGTGTTTGGTGGCGGAACAGGATCAAGCAGGTGAAAGTAGAACAGACAGAAAGAAGCACTGCGTTGTTAGATATTCAACTCACGCCACCAGACTGCAGAGGAGGTCCGTGAATAGCCGCCTTGATTCAGAAAAATACAGTTTGAAGATCCCGATTTTGAATATCCATGGAAAGCCCACTTCCTAAACCAGAGCGTAAAAGAAATAAAATATTCCCCAACACTGTCCTGGTGCTTGACCCAGCTAAGGGCTCTTTGACCCTGGCAACCTCCAAATGGAATCCTGCCGTGTGTGACTTTCTGAGAGTGACCCTCTCACTCAGCACAGTGCCCTTGAGGCCCAACCAAGTTGTTGATGTGTCAATAGTTCATTTCTTTTGATTGCTGAGTAGTACAGTTTAATCCACCAGCTACCAGGGGCACACTAACTGTTCATGGTTTCTGGCTGTTACAAATAAAGCTGCTAGGGAAAATTGCAGGCAGGTAGGAAACAAAGGGGTGAATTTCCCCTTTAAGACCTCAGTGGATTGGGTAATACCCACCCACCTGGGGAGAACAAGCTACTGAGTCTACCAATTCAAATGCTAATCTCACCGAAATACACTCACAGACACTCACAGAAATAATGTTAAATAGGGACACCCCATAGCCAGTCAAGCTGACACATAAAATGAACCATCAGTCTTTCACCATTAAGAATAATGTTTGCCATAGGTTTTCATAGTTTTTTTTTTTATCAAGTTGAGGAAGTTCTCCCTGATTCCTAGTTTTCTGAGAGTTTTCATCATAAATAGGTATTAAATTTTGTCAAATCATTCTGTGCAACAATTTATACAGTTGTGGTTTTTCTTTTTTCATCTATTAATATAGTGGATTACACTGATTCGTTTTCAAATACGGAACCAGCCTTACATCTCTGCTCGGTCAAGGCAGGGACTTGTATCTGTATATTGCTAAGTTCTGTCTGCTAATATTTTGTTAAGATTTTTGCAATTATATTTATAAAGGATATTGGTCTATAGTTTGGAGGCTTTGTATTTGTTTTTATTGGTACTGTCTCTGGTTTTGGTTACAGGTTAATACTGGCTTTATAAAATAAGTAAATAATTAAGTAGTGCTCCCTCTTCTATTTTCTAGAACAGATTGTGTAGAATTTGGACTAATTCTTTTGTAAATGTTCGGTAGGCTTTTTTAGTAAAACCATCTGGGCCTAGAGATTTGTTTGGGAGGTTTTATTTTGTTTTAGTAAGTGTTGGGGCTCAGAAAATGATACAACAAAACATGGTGCTTTGAAATACTGAACTGAGGAAGCAGCCTCAAGTTCTCTCTGACCTTCCCTTCCAGTCTTTTCTCCCAGAGGTTTGTTTCTCCCAAAGCACAGGATGAGGCTGTTCTCTGTATTTCCCTTATCCACCTAGAAACCAGACCCACCAAATAGGAACACAATTGCCTTTGATTGTCCTCCTGAAATTTCATTAACCAGAGGAGATTGAAACTCGTATCACAGAGAAAGAGACTGAAAATTAAGCACCACACCTGGAACTCAAACATTGTCCCAAACTATTGTTTGTTCTCAGGTCCCATTCAATTTTCAAAGAGAATTATTTACTAACCATTGTCTGAGCGTTGGGCTCATTCTTTCCCTCTAAAAATAATTTACTGACCCTCAAAATGACCACATTTCTCCCAGGGGCTTACAAGCATCTGGAGCTCATTGGGTTACTGGGAAATCACCCTGTGATTGCCCGTATTTATGCACATTAAATACATTTGTATGCTCTTTTATTCTCCTAATCTGCCCATTGTCAGCTCATTTGCAGTCAACGGTTAAAGGGCAGAGGGGAAGCTTTCCTTTGGACCCTAAATAACAATTTAATTTTCTTAATAGTTATAGGAAAATTCAATTATTTTTTTCATATTGGGTGAGTTGTGGTAGTTTATGCTTTTCAAGAAATTGGCCCATTTCATCTAAATTGTCAAATTTATGTGTGTGAAGTTTTATGGTATTCCTATATTATCCTCTTGATATCTGAAAGGTCTGTAGCAGTAGCCTCTGTTTTCTTCAGTTATTAGCACTTTGTATCTTCTCTTTTTTAGAGTCTTGCCAGAGAAATAAAAAAAAAAATTATTGATCTTTTCAAAGAATCAGTTTTTATTTTATGTTTTCTCTATTGTTTTCTGCTTTCAATTTCAATGATATTGCTCTTATCTTTATTATTTCCTTCCTTCTGCTCATTTGGGTAAGTATTGCTATTCTCTTTTTAGTTCATAGAGATGGGAGCTTAGATTATTAATTCGAGACTTTTTCTTCTTTCTAACGTGGGCAGTTAGTGCTATAAATTGCCCTTTAATCACTGCTTTAGCTATATCCCACACATTTTACTATCTTGGATTTTTATTTTCAATAAGTTCAATATATATTTTTTGTTTCCCTTAAGACTTCCTTCTTGATGCATGGATTATTTAGCAAGTGTTGTTTAGTTTCCAAGTGTTTGGAGATTTTCCTCTTGTCTTTCTGTTATTGATTTCTTGTTCTATTTCATTGCATTCAGAGAACACAATCCATATGATTTCAACTGTTTTAAATTCGTTGAGGTTTATTTACGGCCCAAGATATAGTCTATCTTGGGACATGTTCTGTGAGTGCTTGAAAGAATGTGTATTTGGCTGTTTTGGGGTGAAGTGTCATATAGGTTGAAGTTATTTGAGTTAAATGTCAATTAGATCACATCAGTTAGATATTGTTGAGTTCTATAAGTTTGCTTTTTCCACCCAGTTATTCTACCAGTTGTTGAGAGAGGCATGTTAAAGTCTCTAACTATAATTTCAGTTCTATCAATTGTTTTCCTCACATATTTTACAGGTCTTTATTTTGGTGCATACACAATTAATATTGCTGTTTTCCTGGTGGATTGACCCTTTTATCATGTTAAGCCTCCCTTTGTCCCTGATAACTTTCTACTGAAGTCTGTCAGATTTTATATAGCCACTCTCAGTTTTATTGATTAATTTTTTCATAGTATATCTTTTACCATCCTTTTACTTTGGGCCTATATACTTTGTTATATTTGAAGTGAATTTCTTAAAGAGAGGATATAGTTAGGTCATTTTTCTTTTTAAATAAATTTTGTTAATTTCTGGTTTTTAACTGGTATATTTAGAACATTTGCATTTAGTGTAATTATTGATAGGTTAGGGCTTGTGTTGGCTGTTTATTTTTGGTTTTCTATCTCTCTCTCTTTTTTCTTTGTTTTATTTTTCCATCTCCTAATCTTTCTTTGGGTTATATGAATATTTAAAAAATGTTATTTAGATCTATATATACCATTTTTGAGTGTATCTCTTTGTATAGTATTTTTAGTAGTTGCTCTTAGTATCATACTATTTATGTGGAGTTTTGCACAGTTTATTGGTACAAATATTATACCAGTTCAAGTGAAGTGTAGAAACTTTACCTTACTGTATATACCTTAACCTTCTTCCATTTACAATATAATTATTTAAAATATTTCTTTTGCATATTTTGAAAACCACATCTGACAGTGTTAAAATTTTTGTTACAAATGTCAAACATAATTTAGAAAACAAAGAGTAGATGGAAAGTCTATTATATTTACCCACATTTTTGCTACATATCCCAAGATAGAATTTCATTGCTCTTTCTTCCTTCCTGATACTTCAAGATCTCTTCTTTTTCCTTTATCTTTTGTTTAAGGAAATTTCTTTAGCCATTCTTTTAGTGTAGGTCAACTGCTGATAAATTCTTTTAGGTTTTCTTCATCTCCGAATGTCTTGATTTCCCTTTCATTCCTAAAGAACATGTGACTTTTTTTTTTCAGCACTTGAAAAATAGTGTACCACTTCCTTCTGGCCTTTGTAGATTGTGAAAATAAATCTGCTGTCTTTCAAATTGTTTTTCACTTAAGGTAAGTATCAGTTCTTGCTTCTTTCAAGAACTTTCTCTATCTTTAATTTTCAGAATTTTAACTATGATGTGTCTTGCTGCAGACTTTTGTATCCTGCTTGGGGTTGGCTCAGGGTTTTGAATATGTAAGTTTGTGTCTTTTGACAAATTTAGAAAGTTTTCAGCCATTACTTCTTTGGGTAATTTTTCAGTCTCCACCTCTTCCTCCTCTCTCTCCATGACTGTAATGACAACAATATTAAATCTTATTTTTTATTATCTTACAGATCCCCAAGTGTTACCAAAAGTTTGGCACTTGTCCCCAAGGCCACATCGGAAGAACAAGGACAATTGGTTTGAGAAGAAAGAAAGAGGAGTTTATTAATTTTTCAGCAAATGAGGAGGTTGGCTGACTCCCATCTCAAAGTACCTGCTCCTGAGCAGAAGTCCAGAGCTTTTAAAGATTCTTATTCAACCCATCTTTGGCTAAGACAATCTCTTGACCTCTTCCTGGGCAACTCCCCTGAGCCATCTCCTGTGGCACAAAGAACAAAGAACACTCCCCTGCCCCTCCCAGCCACTGGCCTGAAGCAGGGATGTACGTTTTAGTTCTCAAAAAGGGTGAGGGGGTTTTGAAGAGACAGAAAACATTTTTACCTGTTTTTAGGCCATTCTCTCTGTTATACAAGGCTTGTTTATTTACCTTTTAAAGTCTGTTTCCTCTGTGTGTGTGTGTTTAGGTGGAGTAATTTCTATTGTTCTATCTTCTATTTCACCTAGTATTTGTTCTTTCCTCTCTATTCTGCTAGTTAGCCTATCCATTGAGTTTTTTATTTGGTTGTTTGATTTTTCAGTTCTAAAATTTCTAGTTGGTTCCTGTTTATATCCTCTATCTTTACTGACACTTTCTATCTTTACTGACACTTTCTATTTTTCATTTGTTTGAAGTATGTTGGTAATTGTTCACTTCCTTGTCCAATGTTCACTTCCTTGGACGGAAGGCTCCGTCCAAGTTCTTCCTCATCTGTTCAGACTATGAGCCACTGACCATGACTAAGAGATATCTCAGACCATCTCTCCTAAGCAAAGTTAATGCAGTATGCTCTTTGGAATTCAGTCCAAGGAAAGATTTAGTTCATCAGTTATGCTTCAGGGCTATGCCTGAGGGAGTAGAGTGATCTCAAAGCAGGAAACGTTGATGGAAAAGAAATGAGATTAATACATTCCAGTAATGTGTTCACTACCAGCATCAGTTCATCAGGATTCAAGTTTCTGAAAAAAAAGTATCCCAATTGTCAAATTTAGCTCATCGTGTCCACAAGAGTTAATAGAAGCTAAAATCTGCTCTCTTTGGCTTCTGTAGTAAAAAGTGGAAACATGGATTCACTACTCTAAAAACTGTATAAATAATGAAAAGAAGTAATTGCTCCTTTCCTCCACACACACACACACAGATATAAAATGCAAAAATAAGGCATTGATAAGAAGAGGGAGTGGATGCTATATAGAGAAAAAATGAAAAATGTCTATTATAGTCATTTTGGCAATTTCTATCTTGAGGACACAGCACAGTGTTATGGGGGTCCTGATGCAGCTCTAGGGTCACACACTGGTTTGAGACCAAGCCCTACCATCTAGTTGCTGGTCATCTGTGGCAAGTCACATGACCGTTGGGAGTTCAAATGTTCTCATCTGTATAAAGAGGAAATAGTAATTTATAAGGTATGCAGCCTAAATATTAAATGAGATAATTTATATAATATACGTAACACAGCATCTGTCGATAGCTATTATGATTCCAAATCCCATATTTTTAAATGTTGGTAGTACTTTGAGCCTTCTGCAACACGTTCCTTCCTGCATGCTGATAAAGTAATTAGAAGTAAAGAATTTTGACTCAAACAGACTTGAATTTGAAACTGTTCTTCTGTTTACCAGCTATATGATATTGATCATATCATTTACCTCTCTAAATTTCCCTTTCCTTATATGTAAATAGAAAATAATAATATATACTTCAAAAATTTAATCTAAGATAAATATGTCTATGCATATAAAGAATTTAGTAGAGTCTAGCACCTAGTAAATGCTCAAAAACGGTCACTATTATCACTATTATCATCATCATTAAATATAAGAAATGCTGAGTCAAATTAGACTATTAATAAATATTTACAGAAATAGTAAATGCCATATAAGGGTAAAAAATCAAAATGTCTCAATTCTACAATGTCATTATAAAATGAAATAAGGAAACCATATTTGATATAGCATCAAATGGATAAAGGTAACCAGGAATGAGTGTATCTGTTACTGTGTGGCTTTATAATACGTACTGCATGCTCACAGTGTCCTACAGACAACATAGCTAGTACCTTCTCTTAGAGACTAGCTGCCTGCACTTATGACCGCAGGCAGACTCTTACTCAATTAAAAAAATCTCTCTGAAACCTTGTTATAGCCCTAGTCCTTCTGCACTCTCTAGCTCTGCCTAGATGTCTCAAAAAAACTAATACAAAATGGGATATGAAGAAAGGGTGGCATATATTGAAATGGAAAGCCCATCTAAAATGATGTCTTACCAACGCAGTAGTGCTAACTACCACAGAAATCACTTCTAAGAGGCTACAGTCACTCAGTGGGTACAACGCACAGTTCCACCAACAGCAAAGTTGGGGCACGTCCACAGGCCTTGCAGTGATTCATCCTCTGTAAAGCCCTTTCAGGCATATTGATCCATTAATTCACTTTTATTGTGCGCCTACTATGCACAGAGCTAATCACTCAGAAAATATTTATAGCATAAACCTCAACCCTTCAAGCTGGAAGGATTATGTATTGATTCTTTAATTCATTCATACATCTATCCAAGGATTCAACAAGTATCTAATGAACATCTGCTACGTGCCAGACACTCTACTTAGGCCTGGGATGTGAACATAAATAAGGCAAAAGTCCCTGAGGTGTCTAAAGTTTGATCCCTGCCAATGAAACGTATCTGCTTCTCCGCACCTGTGATTTCTTCCTGGTAGGTGGCGTATGTGGTGGAGCAGCCATCAGGGTGAAGTTGGTGGAGGTGAAGGAAACTTATTGTTGGTGCCCAGGTGGTGCAAATAATGCCATGGGCCTTGTCCCCAAGGAGAGGTAAAGGGAGGGCACGGGTTAGAAGTGCACATTTTGTGGTGCAGGTGGCACAGACATGAATCAACGAAATTGACCTTTGGATTTTAGAGAAATACTCTTTGAACAAACAAAACATTTCATCAACTCTGGGAAAACTGGTTTCAGAAACCTGTTGAGCAACTGCTGACAAAGGGCATTTGGTGTGCTGCTCGTTTGCATTTTGCTGCGTGGGTATGTTTTCTGCCACACTCTCCCCACCCTTGTCGTGGACTGTCTCAAAATAAATGTGTATGTCTGGAAGTTAATGCTCTACTGTGCTGCTGGCTCTGTCTGCCTCAGCTAATGGGGTGTAGACAGCCTGGGTTGTTTGCAACTTCTGTCCTCCCCTCAGGAATTCCAGTCGGTAATTCCAGCCAGTTCCGATAAACAAAGGACAGAGAGAACTGGCACAGAGGCTGGAAATTGCTCGCTCTGCGCCAGCTCCAGCGTGGCCCAGGCCAATGCCCCGAGGGTGCCAGTGCAGCTATAGGAAGAGCACAGTGGGAGGATCCATCGTCTCCGACCACGGCATTTGACGGACAAGTGTACCCTAGAGTAGAATGAGTGACCTCTCAGATGAAAGGGGCCTTGAGAGACCACCTGGTGGGGGCAGGTGAGCAATGTGGCTGGGAGAAGTGTTCTCCCAGGACAGTCACTTAGCCCTGGGGAGAAAGCCCTGTTCTTTGCTTCTGTCCTTATAGATTGGTCAGTTGCTTAGATTGTTGGTTTTTTCCCCCAAAAGAAGACCTAAGATTAAGATTTAGATGCAGTAATTATTTGTGAAATAATCCCTGGAAACACAAACAAGAGAGTGGTGCCATGATTCAGGGAGGGAGAAGCCGTGAAAGCATATGTCATTGTGCGCGCTGACGTCTGCAGGAACCGGGGGTTTGCTCCTAGGGAGATTCTCACAAACTGTGCAGAGGGAGTGCCCCTCTGAATTGTCCCAAGAGAGGGTGTGGAGGCTGCATTAGTTATCTGGCTACTCCCATCCCAATTAACTGGGAGTTGCTCCTAAGGTCATTAACCCTCTCCCTACACGCACTTTTGGGTGGCACCAGTATGCAGGAAGTAAGCTCCTAGGATCCTGAAGAAAGCCTCGGGCAGAGGGGAATAGGAACGCCGGTGCTTGGGTGGGATGTTCTCAACGTTCTGGAAACTGTCCACCACAGCCGCACGTGACCTCAGAGGAAGACCGGCTGGCACCGTCTACTGCAGTGGGCACTCACACAACATTTGCATCTGGAGACAAACGAATAAGACCCCTGGGCAGGAAGAGTCTTCTTTGTATGACACAGGGAGCCAAGGCATGAAGCATGGTGATGTCATCAAAGGATGTGGCCAGAGATGACTCCGCCACTTTCCATCCGCGAAGTCTTAAGATCTGCTCAATCACCTTCACAGAATTTTCAAAAGGACACGAGAGAATACTGTGTTGATATTTGCATAAAACTAAAAGTTATTAGGTGCTGATTTATTTTTCAATCAGTATTACTGAACGCCTGTCAGGCACCATGCTAAGCGTTAGGGATAGCACAGTAACTAAGACTAAGAAAGTACTTGTTCTCGCTGGGCGTATTCTTGTAGGGGATATAGACATCGCGCACACACACGGACAGGTGAGTTTAATACAAGGGACACGTGCTGGGATGGGGAAGTACAGGGTGCTGTGGGGACACCCACAGGAGCACATCGTCCAGGCCAGGGAGCTCGAGGAAAGCTTCCTATAGGAGTAATGTCTAAGCTGAGTCCTGAAGGATCTATTTAAAAACAAACCATGGTAAAATACATGTAACATTCACTACACCATCTTACCCACTTTTAAGTGTACATCGCTGTGTGACCATCACCACCACCCATCCACAGACTCCTTTCATGTGCGAAACTGAAACTCTGCATCCATTAAGCACTGACCCCATTCCCATTCCTGTCATCTCCTAGAAGCAGCCACTCTTTTTTCTCTCTCTCTGATATTTGACTGCTCTGGTGACCTCACATAAATAATATGCTTGACATTATTTCACTCAGCATAATGTCCTCAAGTTTCATCCAGGTTGTAGCGTGTGTCAGAATTGCCTTCCTTTTTAAGGCTGAATAATATTCCATTATGCATGTACGCCACGCCTTGTTTTATCCAGTGATCTGCCTGTGAACACTCGGGTTGCTCCTGCCTCCTGGCCATTGAGATAAGGCTGCTGTGGACACGGGTGCACAAACACGTTCAGTCCTTGTTTTCAGTTCTGAAACTTTTTACCTATTGCCGTATGTTGCGTTTGACCAGTTTTACACATGCACGCCTTTTCTTCTTTATCGGAGAGTTTCGAGAACCTTGCAGCAGATGCAGGGCTCTGCCCTTAGGGCGTGTTCTCAAAGCCCCCTCAGTGCTGTTTTCCCAGCAGGCAGCGTGGAGTGATGGGAAGTGTTTGGGCTCTGGAGCGAAGCCTGGGCTCTGAGTCCAACACTTCCATTTACTACTTGCAACATTAAGCAATCCTTTACCTCTTTAGGGTTCAGTTCAGTCTTCTCTCAAATGAAGAGACTAGAACTAATACTACAGTAGGGAAATTATAGTTAACAATAATTAATTGCATATTTCAAAATAGCTAGAAGAGAAGATTCATAATGTTCCCAACACATGGAAAAGATAAATGTTTGAGGTGATGGATATCCCAATTACTCTGATTTGATCATTGTATACAGGTATCAAAATATCACATGTACACCCAAAATATATACAATTACGATATATCAACTTTAAAAAAATCATAGGAACCAAATTATATTGTAAGACATAAAAAAGAAAGAATATTACTTATTTAAAAAAACAAGAAATCCATGCACGTTGTAGAATGACTGAGATGGTAGTCAAAGAGTGAAAGTTCGAGCCACGCAAGATGAATACGTTCTGGAGATCTCTGTATCAGCCCAGCGTGCTGACTAGTAATGCTGTACTGTATGCTTGAAATTTGCTAAGAGAGCAGATCTGAAATGTAAAAAAACAAAACCCAACTAATCTTTCAGATGATTATACACATTAGTAATTATGTAATGTGTTATATAACCAAAGTATTTTAAGAACTCTGCATGAAAAAAAGAAAGTGATCTTTAAAAATGGTAATGATGAATCTCACAGGCAATTACTCAGCTATTTAGGATGTACAGGTGTGTGAGCCGGAAAGGGATGAGTGCAGTGGCTGGAAGACCCCAGGCCTGAACCAGCAGAGGGACTCCTGACTCCTGCACCCCCGACTGCATAATGCCATCTGCCACCCCACCATGCTACAGCCTCACCCCAGGTCTGGGTGGCTCAGGACCCCCACCCCTGGTGCCTTTCCACACAGGCTACTGAGTCACTCATTAGCTTTGGGCACAGAACCGGAGCAAAGAAGAATCACAAAAGATGAGACCTTCTCACTGTCCTCCAAAATCCAGCAGAGCCTGCCGAGGGGGCTTTCCCTGCACGGCTCTGCTTTGCTTATGTTCGCATCAGGTTTTTCTGAGCCAAGACACATCCCCCACCCTCATAACCTCAGAATCTGCTTCTAACAGCTCCACAAGCTCCATCTTACATTCCAGTCAACATTTCCCCTTACCATTTTGCAAGCTGCCTCAAGTCTTTTGTGGCAGAAGGGACATTTTGTTAAATACTAGTACTTACCATCCTACTTGCATGACAAAATATAAAATATGTCATTGGAGATGGGCATTCTGCAAGGCCAATGTTATTATAAACTTGTAGATGATGGAATTTCTTGCGAGGTTATCAAACCCCAGTCTCTAAGGCAAGGAACAAACTGAGGGGAGCACTGCCTTGCTCAGAAGAAATAACTTTGCAGGACAGAAACATTCGGCCACTTCATCACTCAGATTCCAACATACAAAAAGGAAATCAAAATCATAGCCCTCAAGTCCAGAAGTGAGTCTACCAGAGACTGTAACAGGTCATTATAGAGTGTTTAGTCCCAGGCATTATTTTCTTCAAAGTTTCTGGAACAAACAGTCTCCAAAACAAACACCAACGGGTCCTGCACATAAAGGCACTTGTCTGCCAAACACTTCCTTTTAGAAAGTGCTGATCAGTGACTCAGCCCGTGACTCCTCACTCTACACTGCCTTTCACTTCCGGAAGGGCCAATTCTATGGCAGTAGTTCAGAGATGCCTCGTAATTTTTACTCCCAGACAGCATTTACAGAGACAAAATAGATGCCAGGTATCTTCCTCAGTAATCTCAAGTGGGCAGATGCCCATGCTGTCCAGACTCCCCGTTTTGAGCACACAACAATGTGCTGCTTCGAGAGCGGCAGCTGCAGTGAGGTGGCGCAGTGGGTGGCGCAGTGAGTGACACAGTGGGTGACGCGATGAGGTGGCGCAGTGAGTGACGCAGTGGGTGACGCAGTGAGGTGGCGCGGTGAGTGACGCGGTGGGTGACGCAGTGCAGTGGCGCAGTCTCAGACCCGAGGAGAGGGAACGTGAGGAAGAGTAAAGGACGCGAAATCACCCTCCCTGCCCGCTGCTCTGGATGGTGCCGCTTTGGGCAGCAGACGTGGCAGATCGTGACCCGAGAGCTTGTGATGTCATTGTCTGCCTTAGCCTCCTTAGCATGCTCATTGTATGTTCCGTGCGTGCGCCGTGGGCTGTGGGAGCCGCACCTGGAGACAGAGGAGTGGAGCCTGACCTAAGGTCAAGAATTATGACTTTCGAGTCAGATTACTCTGGGTTCAAATCCCCCCATGGAGTCTGAGTCTCTAATACTCAGTTGTCTCATCTGGAGGTAGAGTATTATTTTCCTTGTTTTTCAGGTATAGACATAGAGGACAGCCTCCATCAAAGTGCTTAACTCGTAGTTGAAATAAATGAAACGAATGAATGCAATGACACGAACAATGCCTGACACGCAGCAAGTGCGCCGCACGTGAGCACAGCGGCATCATTGCTGCTGTCGCGTGGGCGGCACAGCCCGGTGGGCTCGCTGAGCTCCCGTGGTCAGTGCCGTCTTGCCCTGAGGAGATCTTTTCAGTTTTCTGGTGTGATTCACACCCTGTCAGCGGCAGAGTCTCAGGATCAGGAAATTGTCCAACAGGCTCCTCTAGGGGCTGCCTGTAGGATAAAGCATGGCAGGAGAATAAGAGTAAGACTATTTCTGGTCTGCACATCTCAGACCATCCCTTCGGGTAAAGCGGCGCAGTCGAGTGTAACCGTGGTAGGAGAGAAAGCATGATTCCTGGGAAGGATGGGTGTGCAATCAGCCATTTAAGGCTCGGTCTGGCTTTGAAGTGAGCCACCTGTATTTCCTAACTCATCTTGACATTCATTTGGCCACAAGCATCCATTAAGGACCTAATAAACAGGGGCTGTCCAGAATGTACCCCGCCGTGTGACTGTTCTCTCTATATTAACAGGGCAGCCCTTGTACACTGGCCACTGCACATACAACGATGAACCAAGTAGACAGTGTCCCTAATGAATAAGACTGAAAATTTTAACATAAAACATATACATAAGTATCCACTGTGTTAGATGCAGTGGGGGCAGGTACTGGGTGCGGGGAGAGAAAATAAAAGGGGACATGTTTTGCAGTTCGGCAGGTGGGAGATGGCATCTCCGAGGAAGTTCTGCTAAAGCGGAGATCAAAGGGATGGTTGGGAGTTAGCTGGCCAAAGGAACAGGAGAGAAGCCTCCCAGACACAGGAGCCTTGAGGAAGGAGTGGAAGAAGTCAGATTTGAAATGGAATGTTTACATAATATCAAAGTAACTCGCCACAACTTACTTATTTACTTCAGACAGAAAAAGAGTACATTTAGGGTGGAAAATCCTGGCAGACACCACTTCAAATGTTTGTTTATATTCACAGTCTTGACGTTCTCTCTTGCATCTACTCAATGCATTTATGACTGCACCATTCCTTTGAAACCTTTGTCACCAAGGTCAGCAGTGGCCTCCATAGGATCAAATCTAATGGTCAACTCTCGACCATCTTACCTGACTTCTCAGGGGCTTGTTACATCAGTGGCAACTCATTCATTCTGAAGACTTTTTTTTTTTTTTTTTTACATAACTTCTGTACTCCTCTGGTTCTTCTCCTCCCACACTGAATGTTCTTTTTCATTCTCTTTTTCTGGATACCTCCCTCTTCCCAATTGATATGTGTTGGAGTGTCCCAGGGCTCTTTCCTGGAACTTCTTTTCTCCTAAATTTATACTCCTTAGGTAATCTCAACCAGTATACTGTTGGTTCCCAAATTTATATACATTAACTGCTTATTTCAGATGCAGACTCATTTATCCAGGTGCCTACTGAACATTCAATGTCTTCACTTAGATGTGTAAATAGAAATCACAAATTCAGTAGGTCCAAAGTTGAATTCTTGATTTCATCCTCTCCACCCAAATCCACTTTTATCCCAGTGTTTCTCATCTCAGTAAATTGTGCTTCCATTCATCCGGCTGCTTGAACTAAAACCTTAAAATCACTCTCGATTCCTCAAATTTTTTTTTTCTTTTTTGAGACAGAGGCTTGCTCTGTCACCTCAGGTAGAGTGCCATGGTGTCAGCCTAGCTCACTGCAACCTCAGACTCCTGGGCTCAAGTGATCCCCCTGCCTCAGCCTCCCGAGTAGCTAGGACTATAGACACGTGCCACCACATTGGCTAAATGTTTCTATTTTTAGTAGAAACGGGATCTCGATCTTGCTCAGGCTGGTCTCGAACTCCTGAGCTCAGGTAGTCCTCCCACCTTGGCCTTCCAGAGTGCTAAGATTACAGGCATGAGCCACCACACCCAGCCTATAATTCCCCAATTTCTTTCCCATGCCACATTCACTAATAGTGCTTAATCCTCAGGTGGTATTTACTGAGTGCTAGGCACAGTTCCAAGTGCTTTGCATAACTTGTTTAGTATTTACAAAATGCTAATGAAATAAATTATTCTTACCTCCATTTCACTGGTAAGGGAGTGAAAGTACAGAAGTTATCACTTTCACAATATCACAGAGACAGCATGTACCCAAGAAGGGATCTCAAACTCGAGAAGCCTGGCTCCAGAGGCTCTGGCCTTAACCATCACTTTGCATTTACATTGCCTAGTTTACTTTACAAATCTCCTAATTTAGTCCCTTGTATTTGCTCTTGTCTCCCCATAGTAAATTGTCTATCAAATTTTATATCAAAAAGATAAGAGATGACAAATGTTGGTGAGACTGTAGAGTAAAAGGGAATCCTTGTACACTGTTGGTGGGAATGTGAATTGGCACAGACATCATGGAAAACAGTATGGAAGTTCCTCAAGAAATTAAAAATAGAATTGCCATATGATCCAGCAATCCCACTACTGGGTATATATTTTAAAAATTGAGGTCAGTATCTCAGAAAAATGCCTGCATCTCCATGTTCACTGCAGCATTTGTCACAATAGCCAAGATATGAAATCAACCTAAGTGTCTATCTACAGATGAATGATTAAAGAAATTGTGGTACATATATATAACAGAATATTATTCAGTCATAAAAAAGAAGGAAATCCTGCCATTTGCAGCAACTCAGATGACCAGGAGGACATTATGCTACATGAAACAAGCCAGGCACAGAGAGACGAATACTGCCTGATCGCACATGTGGAACATGAAGATGTCAGACTCATAGGAACAGAGTCAGATTGTCATTGCCAGGGGTTGTTTGTCAAAGGTGCATGCAAACTTTGAGTTATAAGCCAATCACAGTCTGGGGATCCAATGTACAGCAGGGGTGGTGATGAATGTGTTAATTAATTTGATTGTGATAATCATTACACATGTGCACATATATCAAATCATCATGTTGTACACCTTGGATATATTCAATCTTTATTTGATAATTAAATATTTTAAAGTAAACAAAAGTCCACATATCATTGAAAATCAAATTCAAAGTCAGCTAACATCACTCTTCTACTTTGAAATGCTCTAATGGTTTTCTATCACATACAGAAGAAAATCAAATTGTCCTCCTGTGACTAAAGACCCTGCTGATTTAACGCAAGTAGTCCCCTACCTTTACTATTTGCAGAGCCTGGGCCGAGTATAAAAGAAGTATGAAGGCCAAGTATGTGGGCACATACCACATGGCTATATAGTAAAATTTATAAATGCAAATGAATAAAAGTGAAAATTGAATGTTTTCTTTCAAATATAAGTAAATGTGCTTAAATAATTTTATGAAAGTTAAACCATTCAAAATTCTAATGTTTACCAGCCATCTCATTGCCAGAGTAAATAATGGGTACCACTCTTCATGCATTTTACACCCAACATGTACTTAAAATTCAAGAGCAATATGAATTGCTTAATAGTCAAAATGTTTGTAAGACACTGTCTGCAGGTGTTGGTGTCATGTTCCTCGTTTGTTTTATGTGTCTCTGGACCACAACTGCAGCACAAGGGAAACAAAAAATCGGGCAGTCGACATTTCTGGGAAGTATAGAATCTACTGCATTCACACTCAGAGGCAGGATTTGACAACGATAGTTCATAACATATATTTGCTCTTAGCTAAGCAAGTATCCCACTCAAACCCACCCTGCAAGTCAAAGCAATGATGTCCGCAGTGGCACAACTCTCAAATCTTTACAGGATCTGAACCAAATTGCCTTTTCTTTCAAGTATGCAGGGCAAGAGATGTGGAAGTGTTTCCTGGAGTGGCATCTAAGAGCAGATGCTGGCAGTCACAAGCGCTGTCGTGCCAGGACTGAGCGGGGGGTCCAAGCACCAGAGGTGGCCAGGGCTGCATAATAGCCCTGTAGCGTTGCTGCTGTCGTGGCTGGCGGTATGCTGTGGGTTTGCGGTACGGGGGTAACCTGAAATGTGGGCTTCAGGGTGGAAATCTTTCTTGCACAAGTCTAAAGACAGTGCAGGCCCGAGATGGCCTTGGACGGCATCTTTTGCCCTTGAAGACTACACTCAAAACACTCACGGAAAATGGCGTGGTTCCCTCATATTTGCCTTAAGTCTCTGGGTTCCAGCTTTCATCCAGAACTTTTTCAAGAAGTTTACACTGTCTGGTGCTCTTTAGTGCTTTTAAAAGAGATTTTGGAAATATTTTATCCTGCACTTATAGCTCCTTTTACTGGGAGCACTGATCTCGCTAACCTTGTTTAAGGATCAATTTGGATTCTTTCCAATTGGTTTCTCTATCCCCACGGCCCAGCCCCTCACCAACTACGTTAAGAAGTTTATTGCAAAAGTTACTAAAGATCTTTGTGTTGCCACCTAATAGATATTTTATTACTTGACTCAACTCTCCAGCATTTCTTCTACTTTACCAAATATTCCTTCTCAATATTATTTTCCAGCTCCTTCTACTTTGCAAAACCCAGAATTTCCTCAGGGCTCGGTCCTGGGCTTTTCTCTTCTGTCTCTGTCCTCTTCCGTATATGAGCTTATGAACATTTTTGACTTGAAGAATAATCTATATACTAGTGATTACTAAATTTTTAGCTCCAAATTTGACCTCATTCATTATATTAGCAGATTGAAAAGGAAAACTTACATGATTTTTTTCAAGAGGTTTAAAAAAATTAATAAAATTCAAATTTCATTCATGATAGAACTCTCAAACTAGGAGTAGAAGGAAAACTTCTTCATCTCAGAGAAATCAGCATGAAACCCATGGCAACCTCATACTTAACAGCGAATAATAAGAACTTTCCTTTCAAAAGCTGGAGCAAAAAAAGTATGTGCTACCATTACTTCCAGTGAGCATTACACTGAGGGAAATTCAGATAAAGAATTAAACATTATAAGGATTACACTGATAGAAAGTGAAGAGCAGTTACAGGGAGATAATATGATTTCATATGTCTAATATCTAAAAAACTATAGATAAATTATTAAAATTAATAAAAGGGTTTTTAACAAGTAGCTGAATATTGAAGCAACAAACTTGTATTTATTATGGCAGCAAATAAACATTTAGAAATTAGGAGCTATAAAATTTAGAAAATTAAAATTTAAAAGGTACTATTTACATAATATCAAATAATATGAAGTACCTAAGAAAAAACTAACAAAATATGTGCAAGGCTTCTATGGAGAAATTACGAGGCATTCAATGTTTTTGAGAGACATTAAGGAAGAAAATATAAATAGAGGAAGGAATATATCCTATGGACAACTTGGAAAAACCAATATTAAAAGATTCAGTGCAATCACAGTCACAACCCAGAAGTTGTTGTTGTTTTATTTTAGATTATTATGAACTTACTGTAAAAATAACATGGAAGTGCAAATGTCAAGTAAAGCAAACACACTCTTAAAGAAGAAGAACCTATTCAACTTGCTCTACCGGATTTCAAGTCTTATTACAAGACCGCAATAATCAAAACTTCTTTGTATTTGCACTGGAATAGTGCAATAGAAAATAACAGAGAACATTCAGACTGGGCCATGAATATGTGACTATTTAATATATGACAGAATTGTAACTTTCCTGATATGTGATTTAAAAACAACTGGATTTCCATGCGGACAAAAGAAATTTGAGTCTTGCTATATACCGTATATAAAACATCAATTTCAGATGAGGCAACATCCTAAATATAAAAGGCAAAGTATAAACATCTTATTGATATAAAATATTGTATTTATGACCTAGCAATAGGGGAATATTTAGTAAATGAAAGTCTAAAAGAAATGATTGACATATTAAACTACTTTGAAATTAAGTAGTTCCATTAACCAGAAGATAGAACTTATGGGGAGAAAAGGCAAGTCACAGAGCATAAAAAAATATTTGTAACATACAACTAATTGATTAAGGATTACTATCCAAAATATATAAAGAATTTCTACAAAAAGCTATAAGAAAAATGCAGATACTCCAAGTTTTAAAAAATAGTCAACTTGGGGGTTGGACACGCTTGAGGCTCTGGCACAGTTGGGGGGGGAGGGGTGGCAGGGGCAATATATGTAACCCTAACAATATCTGTACCCCCATAATATAATGAAATAAAAGAAAAAAATAGTCAAAAAATATGAGTAGGCACTTCACAAAAGTAGAACTCAAAATGGCCAAAAAGCATCTGAAAATGTTTTCAAATTCACTGATAATCAAGAAAATGTTGATTAAAACCACAGTGAGAAAAAAAAGAGGAAAAAAAAACCCCCACAGTGAGATACTACTTTATGTCAACAAGACTGTCTAAAACTTAACATTGTGTTATTACTAATGTTGGCAAGGATATATAGTAAGAGGCAATGTTACCCAATTTGGTGGGACTATAAATTGGTACAAGCACTTTGGAAAACTTTTGACACTATTTCAAAAATCAAATATATGCACACTAAGCAACTGGGTCCTTTAGTATAAACTTACGGATATGTACACCAGGAAATACATACAAGTATGTTCCTAAAGGAATAATAAGACTGCCATTAAACTGAAAAAAAATGCACATCAACACTAGATGAATACATGTAGATTACTGAACAGCAATCCAAGTAAATAACTAAAGCTGCCTGCAGTCACATTTGATCAAGAGTCAGCAAACTATGGCCCCATAGGACAAACAAACCCTCTGTGACCTCTTTTTTCATGGTCTACAAGCTAAGATACAAACAGACAAACAAAAAAATTTGTCAGAGAACACAGGTAGCCTGAAAAGACTAAATATTTTAAATATTTACTATTTGGTTCCTTACAGAAGAAGTTTGCCAGTCCCTGATATAGACAAATGTCAAAAACATATTCTTGATCAAAAGAAGTAAAACCTAAGAATGATGGCAGAATTATTTCAGTCATTCAAAATCAAGGAAAAATAAATTCTTTTGTTTCATAATTAATATAACTGGTAAAAACCATAACAAAAAGCAGGACAATGCCTAGCATAAAAGTCATATTGTAATTACCACGGAAGAAGATGAATGTTAGCACTGGGAGAGGCACACAGAGCATCGAGGTCCTGGCACTAATGTTCCACTTCTTGCCCTGTGGGCGTTCCCTAAATACACACACACACACACACACATACACGGCATTTTTCTGTACATATATTTATTTCATAATAACTATTTTTTGAAGAATAAATGGGACTTTCGGGTAATACAAGAAATACTGAGATATGTGGCTACCTTTGTGATACAAATACAAAGAAGCGTTTAGTAACATGTAATAAAAAGTGTTTAATATATATTATGACCTACAAAGAAAGAAGATAAAATTCCTAGATGTCAGAAACAATGGGAGATCTTAAAGTCAGAGAGAAAGCCTTATGAATGATGCCATGGTGAACCAGGAAGAAGCTGAATACTGACACGGGTCTGAACTGCCAGGGTGGGTGATGATGCCCAAGCAGAGATGATCTGAGGAGCTTTCAAGAAGGCGCTGGCTCAGTCCTGCAATCCTAGCACTCTGGGAGGCCATGGCAGGAGGATTACTTAAGGCCGGGAGCTCCAGACCAGCCTCAGCAACATAGTTAGACCCCGTTTCTACAAAAAATACAAAAATTAGCCGGGCATGGTGGTGCATGCCTATAGTCCCAGCTACTCAGGAGGCTGAAGCAGGAGGATAACTTGAGTCCAGGAGTCTGAGATTACAGTGAGCTGTGATGATGCCACGGCACTCTAGCCCGGGCAACAGAGCAAGGCATTGTCTCAAAAACAAAAACAAAGTGATAAGTAAGCCAGATGCCTGTATAAATCCCAGAATTGGGAGGGTTTCTCATTGAATGAAATAAAAACTAAAATATATCCATCCACTAACTCAAGGAAGAAATAAAAATCCTAGTTTCTTTCTGGAAATATAAGTAGGAAAAAAATATTCATTGGGAAATGGAAGCCCGAACCTATGCTATAGCCAAATGGGGAGGAAAAACTGGCATAAACGTAAATTCCCTAATGAAGATAGTCTTATGTCCTGACTTATTAAGCAAACAGAAGAAAGTTTTTCTAGGAGCATTTTTTTCACCAAGTGCACACACATACACACACACACGTGTACATATCCAGGCTGAATAAAAAAGCACAAGCAAAATTACATACTACATGAGAGGATAATCTGTCATGAAAGAGAATATGATTAATAATAAACACTAGGAATAAGGCCTTGAGAACTAGAAGTAATAGAAAAATCATAAAATGTTTTTAAAATTGTTAATGAATAAAAACATGTAATAACATAATAAAAAGATGCCATTTTAGAAATAACATTTTTGAAAGAAAACAAAAGGAACTTTAAAAATAAAATATAGTCATTGAAATTAAATGCTCAATAAGTTAAACATCATGTTGCACACAAATGGAGAATTTTGAACATAGCTGTATAAAAAATTAGTGAACTGAAAGATTAATCTGAGAAAATTGCTACAGGATATAATTACCCAGTGAGATAAAGGGATGGAAAAAGTAAAAGAAAAATTGAGTGTCATGGTGAATAGAATAAATAACCAACCTATGTCTGGTAGGAGCTCTAGACGAAGAGAATAAGGAGAAGTTGGGTGAGAAAATTTGAAAACATAGCTAAGAATTTTCAAGGCTGATAACAATTGTGAATCTTTATAATAAAAAATCATACCAATTCCTGAGCTGGATAAGTAAAAATAAAAACCAAATGAGATGCATCATAGTGAAACTGCAAAGAAAAGGAGAAACAGCATAACTTTTAGAAGAAATCAGAAAAGATCAATTACCTACAAAAAAGGAACAGATTGTTAATTAGGCATTCCATCAGCAAAAATAAAAAGTAGAGATAATTGAATGATAGTTTGAGGTTGTTCAGACATATGATTTGAATGTAGACTTCTGTGCCTAGTTAAACCTGTTTTTCAACAGCAAAAGTAAAATATAAATACTTGCACATAAATGCTAACTTGCACCACTCATATATTCTGTTGAAGGATATAACTGTCATTAAGTAGCTATTGGGAAATACATATAGGTACAGACAAATGTTGCGTATGTGTGTGTAAAATGAATGAATGCAGGTCAAGAAATAAAAACTTTTTTACCTAGAAAATGAGTAAAGACAATTCTAATATACAATATATTTCAGGAAACAGGCAAAGAGAAGCAGCCCTCCAACTCTCTCTATGAAGCTAGCGTAATCTCAATTCTAAAATGGGACCAAGAAAGTATCAAAAGGGAAAACTGTAGGCCAGTCTTATATGGGCACACAGATACGGCATTCCTAAACAATGATTAGGTAAACTCAGTTGAATCCAGCATTTTTTTCAGTGAACAAGTAGGGTGTATCCCAGTAATTCATAAATAGTTTAACATTAGAAAATCTACAACTACAATTCACCACTTAAAAAATTGATGAAAGGAGTTAAAACTGTGGTTATGTTGAAAAATGTAAAAATAAGTATTTATTAAAATTCAGTATTTATGATTTTTTAAAAATCTCTTACACTAGGCATAAAAATGTTATAATCTTTATAAAGCTTATCAATCAAAATCCTAAATTGAATATTGTACTTAATGGTCAAACAGTAAAGTATTCCTTCAAAAGGAAAGAGGCAGGTATGAGTGCCCGCTGTCAGCACTCCCTTCAGAATTGTACCTGCGGTCTCAGCAGGACCAATAGGACAGGAAAATATAAAAGATGTGCCGTTTGGAAGAAACAAAATTAACATGATTCAAAGATGGCATGGTTATCTTCAAAGGAAAGAAAGACAAGGCACAAACTACTGGAATTACTAAAAGTGCATCAACATTACTGGATATGACAATAACATTTTATGATGACTGTAAAAATTTTTAAATATCTAAAGAATATGACTTAACAAATCTTTTCCATGATAGCAACAGGAGTGCATAGGAATATATTTTAGAGAAGTAGGAAATTCACTTTATGAAACAATATAAAACTTTATTGAAGGATATTCTAAAAATATAACTTGTGATATAAACCAAGTTCATATATGAGAAGGTTAAGTATCTTCATTGTAATCCTGACCATAGGATTGTTTGTTGTTTTTAAAGGAATTTAACTAATAGATACTAAGATTAGTATGAAAAAACACAGGGCCAAGACTACTCTGAAGAGGAAGAAGAGGAGGATGGATGAGTCATTCTAGATATAAGATTTATCATAAGGTTACTAATTAGGACAGTGTGGTGTGGATGCAGACAGACACCCAGGCAGACAGGTGTATGTGAAGCCTGTTATATGAAGTGGCTTTGTAAATCCGTGGTGGAAAATAAAATGTCTGTATCATAAATATTGTTGGAGTAATTATCCATTCATAGTAAATTAAATTTATACTTCACATAATAATAAAAACAAAACTAACAACAATACTACTACTATAGGGACTGGTCTAGTAAATGCTTTCTATGTTGTTAACTCATTTAATCCTCTGCATTCCGATGAGCTATTTTACAAACTGTGAAAGTTGATCATCTGAATTAGGTCATTCTTGTCACACCTGACTAAATCAGAGCCGAGGGGTCACAGGAAAAAAGCACTCAGGGTACATAACATCCCTCTAGCAATGTAATTCCCTGCAAGTCTCAGGGGAGAAACTACCTGCTGTAACCAGAAACCAGTTTTATCTACAGCTGCTGAGATAATTTGCCACAACTCTAGGACTAATTTTGCCTACCACCCTCACGCAGAAATTGGAGCTGGCCAGCTCCCCAAAGCTTTCCTAATTGCAATGATTTTCTCTCCAAACCACACATAACATTCCTCTTTTTTATGAAACCAACCTTCTCTTTGTTCTTTGGACATACCAAAGACCACTCAGTCTGCAGGTTTGCCCTAAATTGCAATTCTTTCTTCCAAAATAAAATGTTAAATTTAAAGATTTTTCTCTACATTTTTATTTTATCTTTGACAAAATAAATAAATAGAGTCTCAGAAACAGGCAGAATTCACTCACAGTCACACAGCAAATAAGTGGAAGAACCGTGCTTTGTACAAGGGCAGCGTGGCTGTTAGCCTAGCCTGAAATGCCACCTCCCACAGCATCGCAGTAAAAACAGAATGCAAGGTCATCAGGGTGAAAAACAAACTTTAAAACTCCAACAGGCAATTTTAGGATATATTATACTAGGTTAGAAAAATATATACACACATATTTAGTAAATGTATGAACATGAATGTGAAATGTAATAACCTGGAAATGATGACTATATCTTAGGAAAAAAAGGGATGGGATAGGGCAGGACATTTTTAAACCTTTTTATGATATTTTCTTTTTTGGATTATCTGTGAGAATATGGGAAAAAACACAATTTGTTAAATCTGGTTGGTAGGTACTTGTGTGCCTCTCTCTTTTCTACATATTTAACATTTCCTAAATATTTGTATTAAAAAACAGCTGCAAAGTATGTATTTTTATATTTATTTATTTTGAAACAGTATCTCATTCTTGTCACCCTAGGCTATAGTGCTGCGGCGTCAGCCTAGCTCACAGCAACCTCAAACTCCTGGGCTCAAGCGAGCCTTCTGCCTTGGCCTCTGGAGTAGCTGGGACTGCAGGCACAAACGAAGCCTGGCTAATTTTTCTATTTTTAGTAGAAATGGGGTGTCACTCTTCCTCAGGCTGGTCTCTAACTCCTGAGCTCAAGTAATCATCCTGCCTTGGCCTCCAAGAGTGCGGGGATTACAGCTGTGAGCCACCTGTAGTTTAAGGCATAAGTTGGAGACAAGGAAGTAAAGTCAGTGAGTATACAGTGCTCTCGGGACCTAAGTTTGTTTATGTTTTAATGAGGCTGTAGGGGCTTGAGAAGTAGACCAAGTTGCTTCCAACTCTTGCTTTCTCATTGTTCTTCTTCCAAACAAGCACTAATGTGACGAAAAGACCCCTGATAGCCCATTTCAGACATTTGCGTCACACTAAGAACTGCTTTGTACATTGTAGGATCCTCGGTAAATAGTTGTGGGTCGAACCATTTACAATTCTGTATTAAACCACAATAAACCAAATTAAACTGTGTTATTTTGGAAAATGCCTAACAGGTATTTCTTTGGTACAAAATTGATTTCCTGGGTATAACATCAGGAAAAGAAGGCCTTGGTTTCTTACTTTTTTATAGCAAAACGAATTAGAATGTTTGTGCAAACAGCTTTAAAAGATCTTCCTTGGACATCTTGGGTGTTTCCTCTCTAAGCATTTCGCTCTCTGCTCACACATGTGGCTAGCGTCTCTCCTCAGTCAGCTTTGGCTGACCTTATATGCCCTTCCCTCCTGTTCAGAATTCCACAAAGATGCACTTCCATTCTTCCAAGCACAACCTACTGCTCCTGACAGAAACTGTTGCCTTCGCCTTTGCGGCCCTCTCCTGATGGGGTTTCCATTTGCTCTCCTCTTTTGCTTTTATGTTCATGATTATTTGAAGTGAAATTGGGCTCAAACACTTGGATTCTCGATGCTTCCCACCTTACACTGTTCCTTTCGTCGTGGCTAATTTCCTACAACCAGGCTGTGTGGAGAAACCAGGCAACTCGGACGCTGTCAAAGCTGCTGTTCTTTCTCAGTAGATCGCGTGGAGGGCGCCTCTGTCTGAGCTCTCGCTGCTACAATGCCACTAATATTAATCAATCTCCTATTTGGCCCAGCGCCCAGATGCTTGAAAGTTATGAAAATATTCCTTGGTCAATGTTCCTGGAGTGTCTGAGAGGCTTTTATTATCATCTTAAAGTTATTTGACTTGCCCTCCTGATTAATGTTTTTATCCAAATAATCTTTGCTCCAAACCAATATGTTATCATTTCCCTCTGCCAGTCCCTCTGCACTCTCAATTTTAATTTATTATTATTATTTTTTGGCTCATTGCATCGGCAATCTCTTCTACTTAAATCCTTAAATCTATTTTGAGTCTACCTGCCACCTAAACCACCACTATGCCTTCACAGTGGCAGCCATGAAGTCTATGATATTTGCAGAGACGTTTATATAAAGAGAAGTCAAATAAAAAACTGCCCAATAATTTCTGCTCTCATCAAGTCTATAACATCCTACCTTGTGGTCATTTACAATGTCTATCAAGTCTTCTTCTATACTTTGGGAATACAAAGAATATCTCCATATAACATTATCTTCACACTAATAGAATGTTAGTGTGTATACATTTTTGTTATGAAATTATTCCCATTTCTTTCTTCTCTCTCCCTCTCTTTCTCCCTCCACTGTGAGCGAGGACTTCTGCTCTCACTGTCTCACACTGTCCCCACCTCTGTTTTCCAAAACATTTAAGCTTTCTTGCCTAACAACTATGCTCATCAGTGTGTCCACAAGGAAAACTTAAAGTTGAATAAGATATGTTACCTAATTTTCAAGAACTCAGCATGCTTAAAGAAAGAGATGTGTAACAAGTAACTATAATGTATTAAGTTCTGTAAGAGAATTTGGGGCAAAATTGTTGAATCATAACTTTACTTCCAGGTGCCAGGAAAGCCACTCTAGAGACACAGTTGAATTTGGGCTAAGGAAGTATGAGAGTTAATGAACTTTGGAGTCAGACAGGCTTAGGGCTCACTTGTGCTCTCAAATCATGTAAACTTAGGTGAATTGATTTTTATCTCTAAACTTCAGTTTCCTCACTGTTCAGTTGTCCTAATCGGACAATTGTGAGGAAAATTGTCTCGGAAAATTGTGAGAACTAAATAAAAGAGTACATACAATGTATAGCACAGTGCCTGGTACATGGTAGATGCTTGATAAACAGTGGTAGTGAAGTGATACTAAGGCTTCTGACATGCGGGTGATCTTCAGGCAGACGGCAGGTCTTTGCTCAAGGAATAGTGTGTCCAGTGAAGCAGTTCATGCATGCTTCTGTCATGTTGAGGACAAGACAATAAACTCAATGAAGTAGGAAACTTAGTGTTTGGCAAAGAATGAGTTAAAATTTCACTGGAAAATACAAGTGGACCCAGATGAGAGCTGCTGTAACGTGTTAAGGAGTTGAATTTGATTCTGTTCTAACTGAAGTTTAACATTGATTATTTTTTTTGGTAGGATAGTAGCATCATCTGTTTTGCATTCAGAGGGGCCTATGTGGAGATGGATTACAGGGTGAAGATGAAGGGGATTTGTAGTCCAATTAGCAGGCTATGGCAGTAGTCCAAGCAACAGATAACGAGGTTCCAAATTAGGCCACTGCAGTTGGAGACTGGGGGAAGACATGGTACAAATGATAGACTCCGCAGACAGGAAAGACCTAAATGTTTACATGCACATGCCTTTAAAAGAAGGTGCCTGTTTTACATTATATCCTCGTCTACTTGGCTACAAAAATGTCATACATACCAAAGATGGGGTGTCTTCAGCTCAAACCATTGATATAGACTTCATCCACTTGTCCATTAATTCATTGATTTTTCCATCTAATACCTATTTATTGCCACCCATCTCAGAGGAAAGTAAAGATAAGCAAGACTCGCTCCTGTCACACAGACGTTTTTGCTGACTGCAGTGAGAAAAGAGGGACAATCCAACTTTCTTTGTTCTGATATTTAACCGCTAGTTATTAAGTCAGAGAAAGTCCAAGACTCCAATCCTTGTTATTTTGAGAGTTGAGCAGTGTTTTTCTTTCTCATCTTCCCGGCACAGGGGGTTATAGGAAGTCCTCTTGTACATGACCTGCTTTACTGAGGGTTAATTAGTTATTTTTGGATGATAGTGAAAATTTCACAGAGCAACTTGGGCTCAGTCCCATATTGCCAGTTCCCTCCCTCGATAATTCTTGCAGAGAGAGAAAGCATCTGCTTGTCTTCTAATTCACTTCTAGACATCTCCCTCATCTTCTCTTACTTCTAGAAAAATTGCAACTATACAGGTAATATTTAATTGTATTTTTATTTTATTTTATTTTATTTATTTATTTTTTTTAAGAGACAAGCTCTCACTCTGGTGCTCTGGCTAGAGTGCCATGGCCTGACCATAGCTCACTATAACCTCAAACTCCTGGGCTCAAGCGATCTTCCTGCCTCAGCCTCCCGAGTACCTGGGACTACAGGTGTGTACCACCCTGCCGGGCTAATTCCATTTTTATTTTAAAAACATTTTATCACTGAACTAGTCAGGATAGGTTAGGCTGTGCTACATTAACAAACAATAGCAAACTCTCAGTGGTTTTCTGCAACACAGTTAATGTCTTCCTCCTAACATGGGCCCACAGAGGGCCACCTTGGGTTCTGTTGTGCCTCATCCCCCAGTCCAGGACACAGGCTGGTGGAGCAGCCACCACCTGCAGCACAGGCAACGCCATGGCAGAGAGAAAACACATGCAGCGAACAGGGCACCGGCCCTTAGAACTTACACATGGAAGGACACAGACTCCTGCTTTACATTTTAGTGGGCAATACAGGGCACTTGGACTCATTTAACTACAAGATTAGGTATAAAGTGGAGAATTAATTCCTATTATATGCTTGGAAGGAAGAGAAATTGAATATTTATGAGCAGCCTTAATGACTAATCTCCAGTGCTCTCTCCATCAAACATTCTGTCAGCTCTCCTTTCCAAATGCAAACGCCACACCCTTCCAATCAGCAAACTGGCTGGAAGTCCAGTCGTGGCAGCAAGCTCAAAGTCCAGGACCTCTGGATGATTCTGGGTAGGTGCATCAGCAGTGAAAATGTGCAATAGTCTCTACTGCAGGCCCAAATATGGCCCTTCTTTTAAAAGCTATTTATTGGTTTTTAGAGACAGGGCCTCGTATCACCCAGGCTGGAGTGCAGCGGCACAACCATAGCTCACTGCAGCCTTGAACTCCTGGGCTCAAGGGATCCTCCCTTCTCAGCCTCCTGAGTAGTTGGGACTACAGGTGCCTGCCACCACGCCTGGCTAATTTTTAAAATTTTCTGTATAGACAAGGTCTTGCTATGTTGTCTAGGCTAGTCTCAAACTCCGGCCTCAAGTGATTCTCCTGCCTCAGCCTCCCAGAGGTGTGAGAGCCTCCACACCCAGCCTGTGGACCCTTTTAATGCAGAGACTTATGACTAGAAAGCAGACTAACTGAGCCCTCCCAACACACAGCCCATGACAGTACAAGAAGAGACATAGGAATTCACAATAAGCCCTTCTTTTCAGAGGGGAGAAGAATGAAAGACACACAGTCAACAGAGCTCTGCAGCAATTCCTAAATTCCACTGGGCGGGTAGTTAGAGGGTCTCCTACCTTCTTGGGAGTGCAAGATGTTCCTCGATGAGGCTTTCAGTCTACACTTGGGAAACAGTTTGTGCTCCTCTGTCCGTTGCTCTCTATGGGCCTCTGGAAGTTCTTTTTTTCCCCCCATTATCCTCTTTCACTACATCGGAGAAGGGCAGTGGGGAACTTGTCCCCTTAGGGACCGAGAGGCTTTTGTTAGCCCACTTCGTGCCCAGCAACATGAACAGACGTAGTCTCCTTACAGGGGGTTCCTACGACAATAAAATTCAATAAATATTGTTTTAGAGTTTTGTCAGTTGAGTTCTTTTTTTAAAGAAAATAATTGGAAAATTTGTTGTTTTTTTTAAATTTCAGAATATTATAGGGGTACAAACATGTAGGTTACATATATTGCCTTTGTCCCACCCGAGTCAAACCTTCAAGTGTGTCCATCCCTCAGACAGTGCGCGATGCACTCATTAGGTGTGAATTTACCCATCCCCTTCTCCCCTCTCTCACCTGCCCAACACCTGATGAATGTGACTTCCATATGTGCACATAAGTGTTGATCAGTTAATAGTTTAATGGTGAGTACATGTGGTGCTTGTTTTTCCATTCTTGTGATATTTCTTCAAAGAATGGGCTCCAGCCCATTAGTTCACCATTGTTTTTTGTGGCTGAATAGTACTCCATGCTATACATATACCACATTTTATTAATCCACTCATGTATTGATGGGCACTTGAGTTGTTTCCACATCCTTGCAATTGTGAATTGTGCTGCTATAAACATTCACGTGCAGATATCTTTATCATAGAACATCTTTTTTGTCTTTGGGCAAATATCCAGCAGCGGGATTGCTGGATCAAATCATGCAGTCATAAGTCTCTGCATTGCTGGATCAAATGGTAGTTCTACTTTTAGTTCTTTGAGGTCTCTCCATATTGCTTTCCATAGAGGTTGTACTAGTTTGCAGTCCCACCAGCCATGTGTGTTCCTCTCTTTCTACATCTATGCCAACATTCGTTGTTCTGGAATTTTTTGATAAAAGCTATTCTTACTGGAGTTGAGTGATATCTCATTATAGTTTTGATTTGCCTTTCCTTGATGATTAGAAATGTTGAGAAATTTTTCATATGCTTTTTGGCCATTAGAAGACTGAACAAGATTCCATACCTCTCACAAAAATCAGCTCACGATGGATAACATACTTAAACATAAGGCGTGAAACCATAAGAATTTTGGAGGAAAATGTTGGAAAAACTCTTACAGACATTGGCCTAGGCAAAGAATTTATGAAGACCCCAAAGCAATCACAGCAACAACAAAAATAAATAAATGGGACCTGATCAAATTAAAAAGCTTCTGCACAGCCAAGGAAACTATCACTACAGTTCTTTTAATAAATAAAAAAAATACATTTTGGCTAGATCATAGTAGTAAATAATTATGGAATACATGTGATGTTTTGCATACAAAGTATACACAAGCATACAAAATATAACAAAGCAGGGTAATTGGGGTATCCATCACTTCAAGCATTTATCATTGTTTTGTGTTAGGAATATTCCAATTCTACTCTTTTAGTTATTTTGAAATATGCAAAATATGCAACAATAAATTATTGTTAATTATAGTCACCCTATTGTACTGCCAAACATGAGGCCTTATTCCTTCAAACTATGTATATTTAGAGTATTTGATGCAAAAGTCTGCTAAACATGAGTGTCTGATTTCATCTAAGTGTCCCTGTTGGCACATGGAGCTTATTGGAATCAATAGATAAGATGCTAACAAAAAATAAGCAATGTTTTAGCTCTTAAACAGAAACCATGACTCTTTCATCCAAGTTGAATATCATCTTGTGTGTCTTTCTGAATGAATATTGTATTGGAACTATGTTCACTTCCAAAAGTTTATCTAAAACTCCCTGCATATGTATATTTTACTTTATTTAGTACGACTGCTATGGTTTCCTAATTGTAATTTGTCTTCATTTACTGTTACTTCTCTTTTTCAAGGTGTGTACGTGAATTGCGTTTCGTGTATATATATTATCTGCTGACAATTCCAGCCAGGGCCCGCCCTATCCCCCTGCAAACACCCCACGCCCCTAGGGGACGTAACAGTGGCTGAAACACAGGTGAAGGGGCCTCCTTTTCCATGATATAGTTTATCATAAATTTCTTGAGTGCAATGGCATTTACAAGTGATCTTGAAAAGATAGATCACTTGAAAAATGACTACAAAAGAAACTTTGTCATGTCTCAGAAATAGAACTCCACTAATAGTTTGGGATGGAATCCTTCTCTGTCTTGAAAGTCACTTCTGTTTGTGAGGGTGCCGGCTCTGCTCCAGGTTTGGGGAGCAGACCGGTGAGAACAAAGGGGTCCCGTCTTTACGGCGGAGCTCACGCGGGACACCTGTGGGCGAAGCCGGGCAATAAACAACTGGATAAGAAAAACACAGGGCAATGTATAGTATTTTTGTCGTTTTCACTTTTGAACAGCCCTGTGGATTCCGAAAGCCTTCCTGGGAGGGGCGGGCGGCGGCCACGGCGCCTCAGGCGAAGGACCGGGCTGAGGCCGGCTCGGGCTCCTCTTCCTGCGTTCCCTCCCCACGGCAGGGCTTCAGGAAATGCGCGGTCGCATTTCAAAAATTCTGGTCTGTGATCTCTTTTTCCCCACGAGAGCCACACTTACTCCCTAAACCTTCTTTTGAACTATTTCTTTGCTTACTCAGCTCTGTTTTCCCAGCCACCCTCCCTCCCTCTCTCTTTCGTATTTCAGTCTCCTTTTTGCCTGAGGCTTGTCTATCCCGCCGAAGGATTTCCTGGGTGCTGTACCCACTAGTGACCCGTTATTCTGATGCACTTTCATCCGTTCGGGTGTTTTAATACTGTGGGAAGTGTACTCAAAATATTTCTATGTATTTACATTCATACGAGGGAATTGGCGGTTTTTTTTTCTTTCAGACATAGAGTATTATATATTTCATTCTGAAATTTTGTTCCACTAAACAATGTGCCTTAAAGACATGTGCATGGTAACTAGTTCATAGAATTTGATAGTAATTCCCATACTGATGGACATTTATGATTTTTCCAATATCTCCTTATAACAAATAAATCTGCAATTAATGTCATTGTATGCTTTGTTTTGAATATTGTAAGGGATTCTCCAGAGCAGATATTGACAATAGAATTGCTGAAACATAAGGCATGTAAATTTTATCTTTTAATCGATATTGTTAAATTTTAAACAAAAATGGCTGTACCAATTTACATTCTCACCTATGATAACTGGTTCCCATATGTTTGTCAGTATTTTCTATTATCAGACTTCCAAATTGTTGCCAGTCTGTTGGGTAAAAAGAGATTCATTTTTATTTTCATTTGCATTTTTCTTGATCACTAGAGAGACCAAACATCTTTGTGTGTTTTATGTTTAATGGTCATTTAATTTTTTTCTTAAATTGTTTGTTCATATTAATTGCAAATTTTTCTATGGATTGTTTGAACATTGTTTCCTTTCTTCCATTGATTTGTAAGAAAATAATTTTTGTTATAGTTATACAATCAATATTTCTTATAGTCTGTGACTTATAGTTTTATTTTTTATTTGTGTTTTGTCTTACAAAATTTGAAAATTTATTAAACTAAATATATTCAATGTTTTCTGTCATGCCAATTGTTTTAGGTATCTGGTTTAAGAATGGCAACCATGTCGTATGTTGATAAATACATTATCCTGTATTTCTTCTCATATTTGCATACTTTACCACATGTAGGTCTATAATCCATGTGAAATTTTTTTGTGGACTTGTAAACTATGGATTAATTTGAAATTTTTCCAAATGTATAGCCAGTTTTTCCAATATTATTTAATGTGTTAGAACTTCTCTTCAATATAAAAGCTGCTCTTATCCTATAAGAAATTTCCTTGAATACATGAGTTTTGTTTTTGAACTCCCTGATCTGTTTTATTGGCCTATTTGTGTTTATTTCTTCTATTTCTACACTTCTCTGATATTTAAAAGTTTATAATGTTTCTTGATATTTGCTAGGACAAGAATTCCCTCTTTTTTGTTTTCACTTTCAAAGTTTTCTTGGTTGTTTTTGCACATTTCTCTTCCTTAAACTTTAGAAATAGTTTACCAAGTTCCAGAAAAAATTTCCCCTTTATTTGTGATTAATGCCTCCCTCTCTTGATCACAGTTGCCAAGGAATTGTTTATGTTATTATTATTATTATTATTATTTAGAAACAGGATCTCGCCCTGCCACCTAGGCAGGAGTGCAGTGGCAAGATCACAGCTCACTGCAGCCTTGAACTTCTGGGCTCAAGCGATCCTCCTGCCTCAGCGTCCGGAGCAGCTGGGACTACAAGTGCACACCAGCATGCAGGGCTAATTATTTTTTATTTTTAGAGATAGAGTCTCTCTATGTTTCCCAGGCTGGTCTCAAACTCCTGGCCTCAGTATCCTCCTGCTGTGGGCTCTAAAGTGCTTGAATTACAGGCATGAGCCACCATGCCTGGCCACTGTTTATATTATTAACCTTAAAAAGTACAGACTTTTCTGGGTATAGAACTATAAACCTGGTTTTCAGGTGTTTTTCCATAGCTTCATGTTTTCTTCAGTCAAATTTAATTCTCTTTTTTTCAAGTACTCTTCAAATCTCATTTTAGATTTTCTTTTTCTACTCAGTGTGTTGAAATGCTTCTAAATATAGATTGGATAGAATGTTTAAAAAATATTTGTTTTATTTATTTTGCTTGAAGTTCTATAGACTTTTCATTTCAAGAACTCAAGTCTTGGATCGGCATTGAGAGTATACACATAGAATTTCAAATAAATATAAATGTAAATTTGCATGTGTATATATTTGTACAAACACACATTTTTCTTAACTCTGTCCAATGAGAGTTTCTTAGAACGGTGATATTATCAATAGGAACTATCACCTCCTCGCCCCAGATCTTGGATTTTAGGTATTTTCCCTTAAGAAGACTTAGGGCCTTTTGTAGAAATTGTAGAAATTGATTCTAAAGGTTGGACTGGAAATGCACAAGATAATCCTAGAATATATAATATTTTTATGCCAAAAAGTAAGGAAGTGCTCAAAGAAGGATGGGATCTGTCAAGACGACATAGAACCAATTCGACAGGTCCCTATGGGCCAGATTGGAGGTAATTTGGGCATCAAAATAAACAATCATTGGTTTTATTTATTTTGCTTTACACAGTGTTATTCTATAAGATAATGGCCACTACTCATCAAAAAAAGGGGGGAAGGTCATGAAAGAAAAAGAAAGAATAAATAATTATTTTTAATTAATAGAAAACCAAACACAACATGAATCTTGGATTGGATCCTAGACCAGAAAAGATTGTAAAACTTGACCAAATTCTGTAGATTAGAGAACAGACCTGTGCTAATGTAAATTTCCCAATTTGGAAAATTGTCCCTTGGTTTTGTAGGAAAATGCACTGTTTCTCGCAAATGCATCCTAGGAGCATTATCTTTGCAAATGACTGTCAAATGATTCAAAAAATGTTTACATACAGAAAAAGAAAGAGCAAGAACGTGATATAACAAACACTGTCACCATAAAATTATTTCAAGACAAACAGTTAAGACAGATTCCTTAAAATATGTATTTTTGGCCATGCATCATACAACATTTGGGCACAGCAAGTAAAAGTATGCAGGCTGTAAAATCCCTGTCACAGGCAGGTTACCAGAGGCAGAATTACACGCTGTCCCTTCCACTGGGCAGTGGAGTTGGCGGTAACAATGACCAGCTTTCAGTGATGCTATCTCTGCAGTGTGTTGGCAGTGCAAGAACAAATACATACTTTTGACATTTTCCAGCTAAAGACAGGCAAACAAATGCCATATAGATGGCTATTAATCTTGGCTCAGTTTGTAACAAAAGAGATCTTGAAAAGGCACCAACTAAGTCAGGCCTGCCTTGGAAACAACCCAAGTCCAGGGATCCTGCAAACAGACCCCATGTTGGATTTTAAAGTATGTTTTCTCAAACCTCTGGTCATGGAACAAAGTGAAGTATTAGGATATGAACCAAAACTTTTCAAAAGAAGACAGACTAATGGCCGACAAACATATAAAAAAGTGTTCAACATCTCTAATCATCAAGGAAATGCAAATCAAAACCACAACGAGATATCACTTAACTCCAGAGAGAATGGCCTTTATCAAAAAGTCCCAAAACAATAAATGCTGGCATGGGTGTGGAGAGATAGGAACAACTCTTACACTGCTGTTGGGACTGCAAATTAGTACAATCCGTATGGAAAGTAATTTGGAGATATCTCAAAGAAGTAAACATAAAAATACCGTTTGATCCAGCAATCCCATTACTAGGCATCTACCCAAAGGAAAAAATACATTCTATAATAAAGACACCTGCACTTGAATGTTTATGGCAACACAATTCACAATTGCAAAGATGTGGAAACAACCAAAGTGCCCATCAATACATGAGTGGATTAATAAAATGTGGTATATGTATACCATGGAGTACTATTCAGCTATAAGAAACAACAGTGATCTAGCACCTCTTGTATTTTCCTGGATACAGCTGGAACCCATTCTACTAAGTGAAGTATCCCAAGAATGGAAAAACATGCACCACATGTACTTGCCATCAGACTGGTACTAACTGACCAACACTAAGGTGCTCACATGGAAGTAATATTCACTGGGTGCCAGTCAGGTGGGAGGGGGGAGTGGGGGTGCGTAATGGGTGCGGGGTGCACTGTGTGGGGGAAGGGCACACTTGTAGCTCTGGCTTGGGGGAAGCAAAGGCATTGTATGTAACCAAAATGTACCCCCATGATACTCTGCAATTAAAAATAAATAAATAAATAAATAAAATAAAGCATGGGTAATTAAAGGTAAAAAAAAAAAACTATTAGGAAAGTGAAGTTTCTTCCCTTATGGAACTGCAGGGCACAAAGAAAAGATGAGGTTTACCTCAATGTAGTCTTTGGGTAAAATATCTTCTCCATCTGGGATGATGTTCTTAACCTCCCTGTGGTCAGTTATCCAGGTTTCAGTTTAGTTTTTTCTGCACTCTAAGATAGGTATGTCACCCAGTGATACAGAGATTATCTTCAGTATCCCTGCTGGAGGGATTGCATGGTTTTTTTCATCATTGTCACACTATTTAGGAGTTTATTTTAAATGTCACAAGTGAAAAATAAATTATTGTGAAGACACGAATAAGAAAAGATTGAGATGCATCTCTCCTTTAACATTTTTTCCCCTTTGGAATTATGTTTTTAATTGTTTCAGAAAGTTTAAGGCAACATTAAAATCTAGTACCCATGGAATCCTACAAGTGAATTCTTCATAATGACTCTTTGGGGCTGGGGACAAAGTTAGGTGTTGTCATTATGTTCTGGGACCATCCTACCCATGTGGCGCCCTTATTCCCTTTCAGTAATCGTATCTGCCCTTTGTTCCCAAGAACTGTGGACCTCGGCCCCGTGGCCTCCCCTTTCTGTGGAACAATTTGCTGTTGTTTGCAAGACACGGCTACCCTGAATTCCACAGCCCATGAATTAAATGTAATGGAAAGAGTGGGCAGATGATTGAAATACGTTTTCTAAATTCTTGGAACAGCCTTGCTGTGGCAGCATCCCGACTATTCATCACCACACTTGGCAGGATTTCATGTCGCCGTGTAGGAGTCGCCGAGTGTATAGGGGTGACGTGTTTGTGAGGCTGCTCGTGGAGACGGCGGTGGCGGCGCAACCGTGCACACAGTGGGGCTCCTTTGTTGCATTTTGCCAACAGAGGCGTGTGAGAATTTTTTTTAATTGACTTTTTATTTTAGAGCAGTTTCAGATTTTCAGAATTGTGGTGAAGGTGGCACAAAGAATTCCCACACCCCTGAACCCAGCCTGATTTCCCTGACTACCAAGATTCTGTATTAGTACGGCACATTTGTACAATTCCTGCACCAATACTGATGCATCCTCATTCATTAAAGTCCATACTCCATTCGGAGTTCCTCAGTTTCAGCCTGATGACCTTTTACCATCCCGGGATCCCACCTAGGGTCCCACATTACATTTGGTAGTCGTGTCTGCTTGGGCCCATTTTGGTCACGACAGTTTCTACGACTTTTCTAGTTTTTACTCATCTTGGCATTTTTTAGGAGTAGTGGTGAGGGATTCTGTGGAATGTCCCTCAACTGGAATCTGTCTGGTGTTTTTGTCATGATTAGACTGGGGGGATGTATTTTGAGGGGGAAGATCACAGAGGTCAAAAGACTGCAAGGTGCCCTTCACGTCGTACCCTATCGAGGGCACGTCCTGCCACACAGGTGAATGCGGATGTCACCGTGGCCGCCTGCACTGCCACGGCGCGTGTGAGTTTCTCTGCTGTTACGCTGTTCTTCCAGCCCCTTCCCTGTGGTGTGTGCTCCTTGGAAAGAAGTCCCCGTGTGCAGCTCACGTTTCAGGAGTGGGGGGCCCTGGCACACCTCTTTAAGAGCGAAGTATCTACATAAATAATTTTGAATTCTTCTGCATGGGAAATTTATCTATTCTCCCCATTTATTTATTTACTCAATCATTTATTTATATAAGCATGGATTCATGGATATTTATTTTATATTTTGGGCTATAGTCCAATACTTCATTTTTTGGCTCAAATTATTCTAGCTTTGACCATTGGGAGCTCTTTTATTTGTCTTCCATGTTCTTTTGACATGCCCCCATCAATGTGAGCTTTTGATTTTGGGGGTAAATCTTTCCTTTCTGGTACTACAAAATGATCCAAGCTCATCTTGTATGTTTTCCTGCCCCGATCCAAGAATCTGCCACTTCTTCTTCAAGGGGCCTTGGTTCCTTCTATTGAAGAGTGATTTTGGAAACCAAGATCGAGGTGGTATGTGTGTTTGTTGCTACTGTGGTGTTCATGTAGACTTTAAAATCTGAGTCTCACCTGGAATTTCTATGCCATTGAATTAAAAATGCAAATTTGTTTACTATTCACTTTCCAAATGAGATAGGATGAGCACTTTATTAACATCAATTCCTAGAATTCTGGAAATGGTATGAGGAAAATCAATTCCTAGAATTCTGGAAATGGTGTGAGCTAGTCTCTGGAAGTGGACGGGAATAAAAAGGATTTGAGATGGTACTATGGGCAATGTGAAAATTCCTGTTTTTTGTTAATGTCATGTCAATAAGCAAGATTCCTCAATTATAAAGTTAAAAAAATTATTCTTTACTATAGAGAGAGAGAAATAAAATTACTTTGTATAGTGAGATGTATTTTCTGAACTGTTTTTGGACTGTTTCTTCAATCAAGGGCTAGTTTGATGCAAATTTGGGGGGTAAATGGAGTATACCTTTGGCAGCAGCCACAACCTTCTCCCATCTAGTTTCTGCACATTTACTTTTTTTATTCAGTAAATGTTATTCGAGCACATATTATGAAGACAAGTGAAAGAAAGTCCAGCATTTTGGTTACCTTGCTGCATAAGAACTTATCCCAAAGGCATGTGGTACAAAACCACAGTCGTTTTGTTTTGTTCACTGTTTTGTGGATCAGGGACCCAGGGAGGCTCAGCGGAGGCAGGTGCTGGAAGCGAAGGGGACCTGCGGACCTGGCGGCTGCTGTTTGAGAAATGCCGGGGCCACCGGAGGACGTGAAGGAGAGAGAGCCTCCTCCCCGTCCTGCCTCCCAGTGTCCCCATCTCCAGACAGCAGTCAGAAGCAAGAGGGGGTCTCCAGCAAGCATCACACTCCAGGTAACAGAGGGTGGGCTTGGAGAGAGGGAGAGAGTATTTTCTCTCAGAAAATACTAAATAAGGCGCACAGGAAGAATTTACGAGCAACTGAATGCTTCTTTAAACACCAAAACTCATATTGTATCCATTTAATTTTATTTATTTAAGTATTATTTTTGGTGTCTTACCAAGGATCGGCAGGCTTTTTGTTTGTTTTGCTTTTTTTTCTTTCTGTTTAAAATACATTATTTCCTCAGGGCCTATTGTGTTGTACAAAATCCCCCCCCTTTCCCCCAATATCAAATGCTCTGTGTTTTTTGAGATATTGCAGATTAGTTTTTCTTTCTTCTGCCAAATAGGCTCAAATGCTTTGTATTGTTGCTGAGAATAAGGTCTGCCTATTTCTATATTCTAATTTCTGTATTTTAAACTGACATTGACTCAGCTATCAAATATGAACGCTTATTTAAAATAGTGTAAAATAACTGTAAATGGCCTTGAATGGATATCTGAGGGGTTTGTCTGGAAGTCCAGTGAATCAGACTTACTGAAGGCCCCATCAATTCCAGTTACTCAGAGACCTTGCTTCTAAGTTTTGGGTATTTAAGCCTGCTAGACAACTGATTTATGATTTAAGGTCATGTTTATTGTGGAAAATATTTTTAGTATTTCCCTTTCTTTTTTTTCTTTTTTCTATTAAGGGAAAAAATAGTTAGGATTTAACTCTGAAGACAATTGTTTTTCTAGTAGATGGTTGAGTTATAATTGTTTGATGGTAGATGTTTAGCAGACCAGCACTGAAACTTTTATCTTTTTACTCGGCTAGTCTCCAGGTATCTCCAAGCAGCAGCTGATTTCAGAGATAACATGAGAAAGTTGTTGGGCAATAAAGCTTCTTGGAGATGAAGACTCAATGTCCAGTGCACCTTCCACAACTGTAGCCCGAATGATTTTTGTCTTTCTTGTTATTTTGGGCTTCAGGGTACCTAAAAAACATATTTCTCCATAACCTGTGGGTCACTCAAAAATTTATAATGTGAAGCTCAAAATGTAGCTAATACATTTTTATCAAAGAAAATGCCTCAACTTAGCACAGGCTATTTAAACACCAAGAAAAATCATTTCTATGGGATGAATGGCAGGTTTGATTTTCACTGGGTCATTATCAGTCAAATTATTGTCCTCTCTCTTAAAGAAGGCCATGCCACGTCAGATTGTTTTAGTAGACCTGGAGATGCCTGTCCCTGCACGGAATCATGTCTGGTGACATATTCTTACCCCAAAATCTGAACTTTGTTTTGGAGTTAATTTTAGGATCCAGATTTCCCTCCCTCTGGACTTAATTGTCCTGAATTATTGAAATCTCTAAGTGCAGAATACTGTATTTAAACTTAAAGAGTCCTGTGAGTGGACCAGAAGGAATCTCTGATCTCTGTGGTCTCTAGGGAGAAGTGAGGTGTCCCTGCGACGGTGGCATCTGCAGCTGTGTGTTACAGATTGCACATCCATGAGAAGTTCTTAATAAAAAATAACTGAACCTGAACCGGTGCTGTGAAAACACATCTCCCATAGCGAGTAGGAGTGAACTATAAACAATTTGCTAAAATATTATTTTAAGCCTCAAAATATACAGAAATTACAAGTGATGGAGGGACATCAGGACAGCATGATGTCGAATTAACCACAATACTTTTTCATTGTGCTCTTGTGGAGAAATTAATGAGACAGGCGAAAAAGTCAAGTTTGGGCTGTTGACTTCATGAGGGAAATTGCAAGACCTTCAGGAAGGCCGTGCTACAGTGCTGAGGGGCCGGGGAATAGCACCCTGGGAACAAAGGGAGGACAACTGAGGATGTGCCCAAGATTTAGAAGGAGAATCATAAGACAGCGGCACCACAGAGTGGCGGGAACACTTTTGGGTAAAAGTGAGTGTTCAACGGAAAGAACGAAGAGGGTGGGAACTGAACCCGAGTCCTTGACAGCTCTTCCATGTGACTCTAGACAATTAACATGTGGCAGTTCGATTTAAATTCAGGTGTGTCTAATTCCACAACTTGCGGTCTTTCTATTGTGCCGTACTATTTGCTATCAAAACAATAAGCAGACAGACTTGAGGTGCTGAAGAGACAAGTCAAACACTACGTGAAAACAGAGGCACTAATGAGGTAAATACTGGTTCCGTGACGGCCTGGGTGTGGCACTGGTCCAGACGCCAAGCGAAGAGTGGCAGGGAGAGTGGGTGCGATGTCTGCCGCTCACAGAGCGCCCAGTCCTGGGGAGTGGCTAGGTATCAATTGAATAGTCACATTTCATAAGTAATAATATAAAGTATAAGGAAAATTAACATGAGGATATAACCAATAATGATAATAAAAGGATCTACTACAGGAGAACCCAACCTGGTGTGAGCGGCAGCGAGGGCGGCATATCTCGGCCGAGGTCCTGAGAGTGGCAGAGGTCAGGGAGGGGTCTGGCTGGGGGGGCGGTGATGACAGAGCAGTGTAAGGTGCTCAGAAGCCGGGTTTCCAGGTCGGCAGGGGCCACTCTGTGCAAAGCCCGGTAAGCATGTCTGGAGGTGTCATGTGAGTGCACGCAGAAGCCTGCACAGCGTGTTCATGTTACACTGCGTTTCCACACGTGCCTCTGACCCACATCTTCCTGAGAGCCTTCAGTGAACAACACTGATGAAAAGAAGGGTCGTTTTGGAAAGGACAATTGTTATGGCTTTTCCTGGTAGCAAAGTGCCACCAGAGATGAGTTTTCTCTTCCTCTTCACTAAGCCGATTTAGCACTCACTGGATTTACCTTCCTAACACCAGCGTCATAAAAGCCATGATTTGGCACAAATCCCAGAGTTAGTTGCTCCGGGAACACTCCTGGGAGGATTCTGCCTTGTGGACCCGACCGTACCATGCGGTACCAGAGCAGAGAGGAAAGCGGGAGCTGTGAGATTGAAGAGACAGAGAGTTTCCTTTGTCTTTGAAATATAAAACACCCAATTGTGAACATAATTTTCTCTTTGGAGGAAGTGGTGTTAAACTTGTCCCAGCAAGAAGTAGGGTGACAACCAAAAGTCTAAAATCAGTCTTGCAATCTGGGGACTGACCCAATGCGTTTGCCACATGAGTCTTTGCTTGGGACACAAAATGGTGCCACTCGGTTGAGTGACTGTAGTCAGGCCACGCAGTGTGGGCGGGGCTTGGGAGCGCCTCCAACAGGCACTGTTTGAACTGCGGTTCTAGGAATGACTTAGCTTCATGCTGTTTATTATTTCCTGGTCCCACCTAGGAAACTCCCCAAATCTTATCAGAGAAACTCCCATGTTTGTTCATATTTTTTTTTTCCTGTTTGGAACAAGTTGCTATGCAAAACACTGTATGTGTCATGGCTTCGTCACCCACTCTAAATTCTCCAAATAGCTCTCCTCTCCTTGGTCCTCTTATCCGTGCTATAATCTTGCATTTCCAGTTACTTACCGAACATACATTTGGATAATCATCTTTTATTGGTTGAATTTGTCCTCCCCAAAATTCATTAAATCCTGACTGCCTGAGAATACGACTGTATTTGGAGATAGGGTCTTTAAAGTGGTCACTGTGGTGAAGCAAGGACACCTGTGTGGGCCCCAATCCAACATGACGGGTGTCCTATAGAAAGAGGAGACCTTGTGAAACAAAGGGGAAGGCAGCCATCTGCAAGCCGGGCAGAGACCTAAGAAGAAGTCAACCCTGGCAATACCTTGGCCTTGAACTCCCACCTTCCACGATTGTGAGAAAATCAGTTTCTGTTGTTGAAACCGCCCAGTCTGTGGCACTTTGTTGTGTCAGCCCTGGAAAAGTAATACTCCACCCAGGCCTCAAAGTCACTTTACAAAACCAAGTATATCACCTTCCTCTAAAAGTAATTCCTCTCTCCCAAAACTGAAGTCGCAAGCTCTTACTCAGCATTTGCTGGGAATTTATTCGGTGTCGGGCAGTGGGGGCAGGTTGTTCCCACTCTTATGCATCCCTCGTTCCACTCTGCCTCCACCTGTGCATGCCTCTCCCTGTCACTGCCGTTGTCTCTGTCCCCCTGACTACAAACTTTGAGGCCATTTTCCATTTCTCCATTGTTCAACTTTCATTTCTGCTCGGTCACAGATTTCCAGTGAATCTTTCATGGCAGTGTTTTCTGTGTTCGGTCTGATTGCCAAGCCGTTCCGGGGTTACTGGTGTGATCTCCTAATGAGTTTCTCCTTTTCCAGTCAATCCCTGGCCTTCACTCGTCTCTTATTCGTCCATATGCCAAATTCTCTGAAAATGTAACTTTCACCACGTTACTCGCCCCCGCCTCCTTGCTCAAGCACCTCTGTCTCCTGCAGGGAAGGTAAAGACAATTGTGTGTCGGTCTGAGTCACTGAGGAGCAATGTTTCGTTTTATGTCTCAACATGCTGGGGTTCCCCTGCGAATGGCCACTGGACAGCTCTCTTATTGACAAATGCTATCTCTGTCCACAAAGGCTTCGTCACAGTGCCTCCTGCGGCTAGCAAGGCGTATCTGAATTTTGATTTCGGTAATTGTTTCAACTGTGCATTGCTTGACAACTGCGCTTTTTCTGCACAAGTTCTCTGAAGTTGTGTGTATATGTACACGCATGACCAATCCAGATCCCAGAAATAATTTTTTAATCAGTAATGGGATATGGGCCCACAATTTTAAGTTTCATTGATTTGAATTTATTTTATATATTAAACTTACTTCTAAATTAATTTCAATTCTAAATTAAGTATCTTTTTTTGTGAGACACTGTAGTATAGCAGATGGAAGCCAAGACTCTGGATCTGGACTTTGTGGGTTCGAATCTTGATATTAACACCTATTAGACTGGCTTACTTGGGTGATTTATAACCCTTCTGGCTGCCAGTTTATGCTTATGATGATATCTGTCACCTTGGCTTGCTATGAGGATTAAATAAGCTAAAAAGTATAAGGTGCATAGACCAATGCTTATAATAACATGAATGTATGCTGTTATTCTTCTTAAGAGAAGGAACAAATGAAGAAGGCCCCCTCTTTCACCCGCCCTCTCAAATTATGAACTATTAGCTACAAATCTCATTTCCCACATCCACCATTTGTATTTCCTTCAAATGCTCACCTGCCGCCAACCCCTCCAATACATCACACTAAGTACAGGAGGTGTGCACCTGGGCACGCGCTTGCACACCTGGGCACGCGCTTGCACACCTGGGCACGCACTAGCAGTGGCAGGGTCAGAATGGTGCAGAGTGTGAAGAACCTTTCTGGTGATTGGTGTGGGGTTTGTGGTTTGCGTGTGAATGGGTAGAACTCCAAAAATAAACGCATGCTAAAATGAAGGCCAAAGGAGTGCTTGGTAGATGAGAGTGATCACAAAAGTGCTATTCTTCCTGCGTCAGGAAATGCCCGACCCCTTCCAGGTGCAGAGCGACTGGAAGGATCCCTAATGCCAGAGTGGGACGAGCCTTCCACCCGGCAGAAATTCTGCCCTGATCCCTGTGCCACAGGCTACAGTGAAACTCCACCTCGCGCGCTCTCTCTCTCTCTCTCTCTCTCTCCCTCTCTAATTTCCTGAGGGCTTTATGTAAAACTCATTTCTACAGAAACTAAAAGGAAGACCCAATAAAAATCAAAATCACTCTTCTATCCTCCAGAGCTTCTTGCTTTTCCCTTCTTTGTTCCCTACTGGTCAATTTCCTTATCTACACAGTGAGAAATCCGGATTCCATGGCCTCCAAACTGCTGTCCACATACTGTTATCTATGTTACTGTGTGGTTGCCACTGAGTCAGAGTTATGAAGAACATTAAAAGACCCTCCTTCTGGGAACATTCAGTCTAAGTTGTAAGGACAAAAAATACAATTAGAACAAGAAACTATGTTTTTTAACCAAGCAGTGTATTTTGCTGCTAATGGCAAATAACACGAAAGAAACTATCAATGTGGTAGAGAGGAAAGGATGATCTCTAAGGGATTGGGGGCTGCAGAAGAGTTTACTTGAGCTGAACTTTGCAAAGCAGAAGCAGGGGAGAGGCAGAGGCAGGAAGATCCTAGGACAGAAACTGAGTGAGGCCTTGTGCTGAGCTCGGGACGCCTGGAGGCCACCGGGCTGTGGACTTACCGCTGGAATGCAGATTTCAGATAGAAGGGCAGTGGAAACAGTTCAAAGAGGAATATTGAGACCACATTATGAAGGATTTCAAATACTAGCCTGGGAGTCTATGTCTATTTTTAGGTTAATGTTTCTAAAAAATGTCTACAGAAGTATCCCTAGGGGTGTTGACAATATTTGCATGCTCCTATGCTATTTGACTGCAAAAGGGGAAAGTTTTGAAGTTTTATCCTAACAATACATAATGAGTTATTTTAAAATTGAAATGCTGTGCATGAATGTTGCACTCTACTGCATAATATCTATTCCCATTGTACTGTAACAATTAAGATTTTCTTTTACCATAGCTTCTAGAAAATCCAAGCTACAGGAAATGTCTTATCTAGGAGCTTTAAGTGGAGCCAAAGAGTCCTTGAGGGAAGAGTACTTCAATTAAAAAACACTAGCCTTAGGCTACAGGAAAGCCATTGCAAATGTCTTGAAGAGAAGAGAATCACAGGCTATTTGAGGGTATGGCAAGTACTTTACAAAGGAAGCCAGAGCTGCAGGCAAATGCAAACTCTTCTGTTCTTGGGGACGCTTCCCTTCCCACGCTCTTCCCCTGAGACTTTGCAGGACAGAGACGATGAAGACCATCACAACCATTGCTAAACATGGACAGACTCTGCTTTTTCAAATCACTGGCAAATACATTATTTTGTTTTTATTTCAGTATGTTCTTCCAAGAATGGCTCAGAGGCCAATACAGGGCTACAAAGAGTTGGCCACCTGGAAAATATGTGCATTTTGCTCCTTATTTGAGGTCATTATATATTTTTTTTATTAAAAAGTCAAAGTGTTATTTGAGAAAGTCTCTATATTGCTAAATAATAAATTTTCAGGTGCAAATCTTCACTCCGCAACAATGAGTCCTTTCTTGCTTGTTGGGATAATACTGTTTTCCATTCATTTACTTGTACAGACTGGGCTAAGAACACAATGGAGACTCCGTGCATACAGGTAAACGGAGCACGTTTCCTAGGAGCTGGGCAGGGTTGCTTCATAGAAAGTGCAGCTGTTCTTGAGCCTGTTGTAAGAAATTGGCTATTAAAGCAAGGTGTCTATTTTGTTTGTGCTTATGGTTGACAACATTTATTTCCATGTGTCTTGACGTCTAGCACATCTTTTTATGATTTGCAACTTGGGGGCATAATGGAATACTGCATATTCATTTTCTTCCTATTGCTATTTCCTCTTTATCCATCTAGTGACCCCCAAACCCAGGAAATTGTATGGGCTGAAACTCTGGATGTGGGTGGGAGAAGGAGATAGAGGGAAGTGGGTCCCATTTGAGACCCATGATATTTGAGTTGGAAACTTGTCTTATAAACAGATATTAGAAAAGTTGTGATTTAAATGAGGGCCCTCAAAGGCTCCCTGACAAAAAATATTTCCCTCTGCCTACCTGGGAAGAATCTGCCCAAATTAAAGTTTTCAAAAGTCCCTTCTTAAAACATAAATACCTTTAGCAGGTGAAGGACTTAGGGAGGTGGTGGTGAAGTTAAAGCCCAAGCCCAGCTCACCTTGGAATCTTAGAAACTCACAGGAGAAAGATATATAAGAGGTCAGCTAGTTCAGGCTTCTACCTAGGACCAAAGTGCTTATAACTGCTAAAAACTACTCACCCAGCTTCAGCACGAACATAGTCAAAACCTAGGAATTCAACATTTAATGAAGCAATTCCTTCCATAATTACACCATGATATCGGTATTTGTTTTAACAATTATTGTGCTACCCAACTCTCAGCACACTTTGACATCTGTGTTATTTATTTAATACAAGTGCTTCGAAACATACCTTTGTGTGTTGAACCCACATCTGCCAGCATTGACTTCTATCCTTTGATCTCATCTGCTTGGAGCAGCACATACAATGCGGTTTCCTTGAAAGCTCTTCATATTTTCAGAGATCACCCTCAAACCTCCTAAGCCAATCTCAAGTAGGCAGAGGGAACATAATGGGGAAAAGAGCTATTGACCTACTGAAAACAGTAAGGAAACTGAAAACAGAAGGAAAAATAATGAAAAACTGTATATGTATAAGGTTATTCTTGAAGTTTGAATAGAAAACAAAACAAAACAGAACCCACTCCTGTGACTTGGATGAGCACCACTGAGACAGCAGTTGAGAAAATGACAGTGTGTGTATATCATGTCACATGATGCAACTACAGTCATGCGTCACATAACAATGCAGATACGTTCTGAGAAACGTCTCGGTGGGCGATTCTGTCATTGTGCAAACATCACAGAGTGCACTCGCGCAGACCTACATGCTGTGGCCTGCTGCGCACCTGTGCTGTATGGGGTAGTGTTGCTCCTAGACGACCAGCCTGCACCGCACCTGCCTGCATGGATACGGTAGGCGACTGCAGCACAATGGTAAGTATTTGTGCATCTAAACACACCTAAACATAGAAAAGGTACAGTAACAATGCTGTATAAAAATAAAAATGGTACACATGTATGAGGCACTTACCACGAACGGAGCTTGCATGCCGGGAGGGTGCTCTGGTGAGTCAGTGAGTGGTGCAGGCCCAGGGCGTTACTGTGCACTGCCATAGACGTTATAAACGCTATACACCTAGGCTACACTAAATTTATAAAATTTTTTCTTTCTTGAGTAATAAATTAACCTCAGCTTACTGTAACTTTTTTACTTTATAAACTTTTATTTTTTTAAACTTTTAACTCATTTGTTAATGAATGAGTTAACAAGCTACACTTAGCTTGAAACACAAACACATCATACAGTTATACAAAATATTTTTTCTTTATATCTTTATTTTAAAGCTTTTTTCTAGGCCGGGCACGGTGGCTCACACCTGTAATCCCAGCACTCTGGGAGGCCAAAGTGGGAGGATCGCTTGAGGTCAGGAGTTCGAGACCAGCCTGAGCAAGAGCGAGACCCCATCTCTGCTAAAAATAGAAAGAAATTAGCTGGACAACTAAAAATATATAGAAAAAATTAGCCGAGCGTGTAGTGCCAGCTACTCCGGAGGCTGAGGCAGGAATCTCGCGCGAGCCCAGGAGTTGGAGGTTGCCCTGAGCTAGGCTGACGCCATGGCACTCTAGCCCTGTGACAGAGCCAGACTCTGTCTCCCCCTCGCCCCCAAAAAAGCTTTTTTCTATTTTTAAACTTTTAACTTTTTAAATTTTTTTGTTAAAAATGAAGACACAAACACACACGTTAGCCTACACAGGTCAGGATCATCACTGTCGCTGTCTCCCGCCTCCCGTCTTCTCCCACTGGAGAGACTTCAGGGCAAGAACACCTCCGGATGACAACAATGCCTTGCTCTGGATCCCTCCTGAACGACCTGCCTGAGGCTGTTCTACGGTTTACTTTTTCTTTATATAAGTAGAAGTAGTGCACTTTAAAATAACAATAAAAAGTTTAGTATAGCAAATGCATAAACCAATAATAGATGTTTATCATCATTAGCACATGATATACTACACATAAGTGTATGTGCTATATTTTTACATGGTTGACAGAGCAGTTTGTTTATAGCAGCACCATCTTAAACACATGAGTAACGCATCGAGCTGTAATCTTATGACATATACTTCGTCACTAGGTGATAGGAATTTTTTTTCAGCTCCACTATAATCTTTATGGGACCGCCACCGTGTACGCAATCCGTTGTTGACCAAGACGCTGTTATGTGATGTATGACTATATTACAAATGAGGATGTAGGGACACATTTTTTACTAGGAAAGATATTCATGGCATATTGAGTAAAATAAGCTGCTTTTAGAAAATATATATGATTCTATTTTGAAAATATTTAAACCTACATATACCCATCTTTATAAATATTCATGAAGGGATCATGGATAGCTAACCTATGGTTAATACTGGTTCTATTTGGATCTGAAATATTTTCTTGAATTTTTCTTCTTCATATTTTTCAACAGGAACTCTTTAACATTTCCCCAAAAGCAATACAGCTATTTTAAAATAAAACAAGCACAAATGACTGCTTAGTGCATAGTTGGTATTCAGTACACATTTGTTGAACTGAAACTTGAAGGTGAAAATGAAACATTACCTAAGTCCTTTAAGATCAGAGAGAGGGGGCTGTGGTGACTGTGTGGGGGCGGGTAGAGGGGGACAGAGGGGGATAGAGGGGGAGAGAGAGAGAGAGAGAGAGAGAAGTCAGAAAATAAAAGGAAAACATTTTCAGGGTGATCTAAAAGGAGCAATGGAAACAAATTAAGAAAAATGTCAAAGTTGAATTTAAAAAATGCATTTCCCAATGAGAGACACACGGGATGGTGGGACCGAACTGTCAGGGAAGTAGCAGGGGTCTATTGCTTGAGTCATGCTGAAAAAAAAACTAAAATGCCTTTTTGTTTGTCTTTTCCAGTTTCTGAAAAATGACCTTTCAGGGACCCATCTTCATGTCTTTTTTTCATTATGAGGAAATTGAAAAGGGTAAAAATTATGTCACATTTGCCCTAAGTGGCTTAGGCTGAAGGTGAAGCATCTCATGTAGAAAAGCGGCCACTCAGGAGCTGATCTAGTCCCTCTCGGGGGACCGTGTTCTTGGTGAAACTGTAGCCTGAGGCTTTTGCAGCTGGCTGGGTTCCAGCCTGTTTGGTACATCATGGAACACAGGGGCCTGTGTTAGCCACACGTGGGCTGCGTTTAAACAGTGTGTCATGGCCTCCTGCCTGTGTGTAGGCTTTGAGAAGGTCAGGACACATCTGGTTCTAGTCCAGCCTCACGGATTGAGCAGGAAGGGAGTAGGTTCTGAAGATGCTGACTTCTAACCACTAAGAAGGGGGCTGTGAGGCTCTTTTACAATGAAATTGAGTACAGAGAGTATCTTAGCATTTCTTCTTTCTCCTTTTTATTAATGCGACCTGATCTGAAACTCATCGTTTCAAGCCCCAAACCTAAACCAAAGGTCAGCGGACGGCACTGGCCGTAGGTTGCCGTGGGACCTGAGGACACACAGTGCTGTGTTTGGGAATATGCAGCCTCTTGACCTCAGGCTCCAACGTTACCCCAGGCCCCAGGAACCCCAAGCCCTGAAAAACAAACAAAAACCAGCAAAAACAAAAACCTTTTATTTGACACCGCTGTTTCTATGTTCACACCTTCCACTTTCTTCTGGGCTCTGCTCATTTCTTTGCGAGACCTATGTCCAACGTCTTCAGCTGCCTGTCTTCCCTCCACCTCCCACTGCTGTGCCCATGCTCACCCTGGCCCCCGTCTCACGCCACCGCGTCACCCCAGGGGGCTGAGTCCCAGGTTCCACGTCCATCCTTGACACTGGCGCAGGGTTTGACCCTGGTGTCCATCTACTTCTTAAAGCTCTTCTGTCTCTGTTTCCGCAGCTTCACACGATTCTGTTGAACCTCCTGCTTCTCTTCCTGCTCCTTCACTCTGCTGTCAGGACACATGTTTCCCTTTCGCTGAAAGTCTTTATAGTCCCTTCTGCTCCTCTTTCTCATTCTAACTTCCCCGGGGAACTAGCCACTACCGCTGTTTTTACATAGATGGCAACTATTCCACTCATGCCCCTGCCTAGTACATCCTCCGAAAGTCACACATAGTCACGAACCCGACACACCGAAACCAACTGCTCTTCCTCACCCAGATCTGTCCGCAGATCACAAACACATCCCAGGGGCCCTGTTCAGGCTGCCATCTTCTCAGTCTTTAAGGCCGGAAGCTTTGTGATTACATTCCATCCTTCCAACTAGTTCTTTTACGTCCACATTTCCACCAAAGTCTTCCTCTCTCTTTGAAATGACCATTCAAGCTTAAGGAGAAGCATCTCATGGAGAAAAGCGACGGCTTGGAACTGATCTGTGCCCAGAACAGGCTTCCCTGCTGCCATTTACACAGGCCCTTAGCGCTGCTCCAAACATTTGTCCTCTCTGCGCGCGACTGACGGGTACACTGCCATTAGACTAATTCTCTTGAAATACTACATGTATCAGATTATCCTATTCCTCAAGAAAATATAATGCTTTCCTATCGGTAAGTGAAAAATGCTAAACTTTCACTTTAGTTTTTGAGGCCTTCCAAAATCCAACCCCATCCAATTGCTCCTACCCTTTAAACTCACGGCCCCACCCCAGAAATCACGTCAGGCTATGTCCTATGTGCATTTTGGTCTGTTCATCTTGGTTACTTTCTTAAGTCCCTTTTTGCCTCTGAGACTCCAAACCTTTTGTCTCAGGGACTTCTGCAGTGGGATGGGGCTGAGAGCAGAGAGAGAGCGACTCTCCCATGATTTTTCTCAGGGCTTTGAGTGGCTTTAAACTCAATGACTAGTGAGAAGGAATTTTACTTATGAACTGTGGAAAAGAATTCTAAATGGGGAATAAAGTGCTTTCATCTTACTCCTTGCCCGAAGCATTCGTGTATAAATCACTGCAGAAATTTCATATGAATAAAGTATTTCCTTCCTCACATCTGAATTTATGTTGACTTTAAAATGAAACTAACCACAATAAATGTGAGTTGTTGCAGAAAAAAATCTAATTCAAAAGAGGTTTAATAATAATGTCTTTACTCATTTATATTCTCAGTAGGGAAGAAGAATCATAAACACTTTTCTGTTTTTATCCCTGAAACTAATCTCCATGGCTAGGTCAAGCTCAAGGGAACTTCATGCACATATGTACTGGGGAACTTTTTGTTTAGAAACTGAATATAATGCCAAACTCCATCCTCCTTAGGTTTTTCTAAGCATCCTACATTGTTGTGATAACTGAGATAAAATGAGTTATTTCTTGGCTTTTGAAGGCCAGGATGATAAAAATATAATAAATATTTTAAAGCTAGATATGATAAAGTTATTTCACAAGCTGGCAATAGTTTGGATTTCGCATTAGTTGAACTTTAAAAATTTCTGTTAATGATTAAAGACTTTATAGAAGATAATGATTATGTGTTTAAAACACTCTTGTTTCACAAATTGATTTGAGATGACAAGTAAGGATGTTTTGCAAAGGTAGGTACCATAATCTGGGAAAACTTTCACAATTTTTTTTTCTGATTAAATTATTTAATAGAATATTGACAGCTAGCACATGCCACTTTCCCATGTTCCTGGGAATATCTGAAATATAGGATGACCATTCCTACTTCACAATCTTAGCATTAAATAAAGTAACAGAAAATAGTATGTAAAACATTGAACATTGTCGTGACAGACATTATGTGCGGTGGTGTTCACCACACCCACCATCGTTCACTCTTCCTCCCTCCCCGTTTATTTAATTGTGAACTACATCACACGTACAGAAGAGTGTATATGAAATACATGTGTGTAGTTAGAGGAATGAACAATAAAATGAACATCTGCGAATTGACCGTATCTCTCTTCTTTTATATGCTGGCTTGGTCTCCAAATTCTCAGACTGAAGTTCCACATTCTGCCTCTAGGAATCCAATGCCACCTGTTTTGCACCTGTATCAGTCAGGAGTCCAGCAAGAAATAGACCGCACACTCACATTTCCAGGAGAGGACATTTTTTTTTTTTTTACGAAGTTCTGAGCAGAATTTAGGGAAAACAATACAGAATACTGTATTATCCCTGGGCTAGCAATGGGGGAGAACCCTTCACCACCCTGGTCTGAAAAAGCTGGAGAGTAGAGCAGTTTCTGGGGCCTGCAACTGGAGAGCATGGGACTGCCTGAGATGACCTGTAGCCTTTTGCAGAGACGCAGCCACCACGGGCATCCGGCATGCACACTCCAAACTCGCCCGTCACTTCCCCTTGGACCACTTGATGCCTACTCCTCACCCCAGTGAAGGTCCAAATGCAAGACAGAAGGAAAGGGCACCCTTTCACATAGCCGGATCAGTCTCCAGGGTCGATACGCAGGTAGAGAGGAGTGAGGAATAAATCTGCAGGGGAAAGTGGAAGGCGCCCGACACAGCCCCCAGGCACCAGTAACAGAAGAACTTTGGAAACCATCCCTAGCCCTGGCATCTTTAAAAAGAAGGAGGATTTTCTAATCTTTCTCTCCTATTTTCCTGTGTTGTTTTTCTTAAAGATTTGATTCCCACCACGGTTGGGATCCTCCAAGCCCTCTGTGCTTATTGCGCTGCAATCTGATTTTCCGAACATGAAATCTCTATGTCACATCTTTCACACATGTCTGGCCAGATACAACCCATCTTTCAAGGCTCAAATCAAATAACATTCTCTTCGGAGGAGGTTTCCTAACTACCTCCCAGAAATCTCTTCTCCTCTCAAACTCTTTTTGCACATATAATCTGTATCTGTGTTCTCTAAACTTTTTGATCAAGGAGCCCTATGAATAAAAAAAAATTAAGCATAGTTCTGTAGTCTACACTTTTCATATGTTTATAAATTATATGCATGTGCAGTACTAACATGTACATTATATAAAGGACATTAAAATAATAAATTAATATGAATAAACGTTCAAACTTCTTTTTTCCTTTTTTGCTCACCTCAATTATTTTACCCCACTTTAGTGACTCGATCTTTCCTCCATCTCGCCCTTATTTCTATTCTTTTGTATTCATGATATTTTGAGCTCTTTCCACAATGCAAAGTTCTATGACTACTATAATATAATCAGCTTTATTTTTTTTTAAAAAAAGGAAATAGAACAAAAGTATCAATATGTGGTCAGGGTGGTAAGTTTGCGTGTGTGTGTTTGAAAGCTTAGTTTCATTTGAGTGTGGGGCATGTGTGTGTGTGCACTTACCTGTACTTGTGTACCAGCTGCTATGTAAAACTTATGGCTGTGAGTATTGTCCAAAAACGACTGGAGAAATGCGGCTCCAGACAACGTCTGTCAAAGCTCTGCACTGAGAGTGGAGAAGGAACAGTGGAAATAGAGTTTATGCTCCTCTCCCGTGAGGATCCTCTATGCCTCTCCAAATTTTGGACTCCATTTTCTTTAAATCGAAATGTGTATTTCCTTACTTCTATTTAGTTTAGAGGCATTCCACATGGGACTAAGCTGCTATGCAGAACAAATCCCCATTCACTGATTAGAGTGTGACCATGTGTGAACATACTCTTGCTCAGAAAAGAATCATAAAAGTGTTGATGCAGAAAGTCTGCTAAAGATCATTCTGCTCCATCTCCCTTTTCTTTTTGGAAAATAACATTCATTGTCTTCTCTGACTCAAAAAGTAATTCAAGTAATTCTATAAAAAATAGAAAGATAAAATAATGAATGAGAAAAAATATAAAAATTAAACAGATTCTCATACCTAGAGGTATTGATGTTAAAATATTAGGTTATGCTTCCAGTAATTTTTAAATGTATAACATCTTTTATAATCAAATAGGAATCATACTTCTTTTTTGAAATCTTTCTTTTGTACTTAATATATCATGAACATATTCCCATAGACTAATTATACTTCGAGAATATGATGTTAATCACTGTTTGACAAATATATCATCATAAAGATGTCTTATAATTTAAGAAGTTCCCTATTAGGTTACATTGTGTCCAAATTTTCATTGCAATGAACACTCACTTTCAATAGAATCTTTGTATATCTCTTATACAATATAAATTCTCAAAAGTTCAATTTCAGTTTTGAAAACATAAAACTTAAAAAATGACTCATAAATATCATATTGCTCTCCAATTATTACCATAATGTAAGAAGGAGTTGAACATTTATTAAATGGAGATTGTATTATTTTTACATACTTGTCAACTGAGTAAATAAAATTGCTAAATATTTTATCAATCATATTTCTCTGATTGATAGGTTAGACACTTTTTCAAAATTTTTATCTATTTTCATTTCTCCTTTTGTAAATTGCCTGTTACATAACATTTACCCATTTTTTATTGAGTATTCATCTTTTATTTAGGATTTCTTTATACATTTAAAACATCAATTATTTGCCCATCTTATATGTTTTAAATATAAAACCCTGGGCTTTATTGACAAGTACCTGAGTCACAAATAGGCCTTATGAAATAACCTGGTAAAATAACCAATATTAGAAAAGAATTCTACAGAAACAAGATCTTACCCAATAATGGGCCTTTTTAAGGAGTCTGTATTTATACCATAAAGGCAATCAATTACATTGCATAAGGATGGACTTTATTGTACCTTTCCCTTTACCCAGAAGTGGAATAGCTTTGGTGCCTTTGTACTGGTTTGTATCTGTCTCTGTCCTTAGATCCAACACTTCAGTTTTGTCCACAAGAAACAACAGAAGAAAATAATTCCTTCTCTAGTTGCATAGTAACCAAACAGTCCCCTTTGATTGTTTATGATTCTGACACATTATATTAACAAAGCGTTTCCAGCACCACAGAAGGACTGGTTTCTCGTAAAACTTTAAGGTAATCATCCAACTAAATCATGCTCATCTGACACAAGCAATCTGACAAGTAAAGTATCTCCTTGAAAGTGATATAAAATAGATAACTTGGAATGTCTAAAACAACTATTTCCTTTTGGGTGAAATCATGGTTTCCTACTAAGTACTTTTCTTAGCCTCTATTACTTATACTTTCATATAAAGTGGATGAATTGTTGAGAAATGCTTTAAACTCATTGACTTTGGGGTTTAAATAGTTTTCGTAACATTCTTATTTAAACAAGACCTACCATAGAACCTTGATCAAATTACCTAGTTATTGGCCTTGGTTGTCTCTTATTTATTTATTTATTTTATTTCAGCATAATATGGGGGTACAAATGTTAAGGTTACATACATTGCTTTTGCCTTCCTTCCCCCCTTGAGTCAGAGCTTCAAGCGTGTCCATCCCCCGACAATGCACATCGCACTTATAATGTATATATATACCCATCCCCTCCTCCCCCCTCCCACCTGCCCGACACCTGATAAATGTTTTTTTTTTGTTTTGTTTTTCTTTTTTAACATTTTGGTTAGATTTTATAACTTTGCCTTTACCTAGCAAGGGTTAGAGGTATGCCCTTCCCCTCCGCACTGTTCACCACATCCCTCAGATGTGGGCCTATCCCCCCACCCGCCGAGTCTCTGGTGAACACCACCACCCTTTGAGCACCATATTGATAATCGGTCAGTATAAATTTGATGGCGAGTACATGTGGAGCCCATTTTTCTGATCTTGTGTCACCTCACTTTGGATAATGGGCTTAAGCTCAATCCAGGATAATATAAGCGGTGCTAGCTCGCTGCCGTTTCTTAGAATTGAGTAATATTCCATTGTAAACATATACCATATTTTAATAATCCAGTCATGAATTGACGGGCACTTGGATTGTTTCCACGTCCTTGCAATAGTGAATTGTGCTGCCATAAACATTCGGGTGCAGATGTCTTTATAATAGAATGTCTTATGCTCTTCTGGGTAGATACCTAATAATGCTATTGCTGGGTCGAATGGTATTTCTATTTTTAGCTGTTTGCGGTATCTCTAAATTCTTTTCCACAAAGGTGCACTAATTTGTAGTCCCACCAGCAGTGTAAGAGTCTCTCCACATCCTTGCCAGCATTTGTTGTTTTGGGATTTCTTGATATAGGCCAATCTTACTGGGGCTAGGTGGTATCTCATTGTGGTTTTGATTTGCATTTCTCTAATGATTAGAGATGTTGAGCATTTTTTTATATGTTTGCAGGCCATTATTCTGTCTTCTTTGGAAAAGTTTCTGTTCATTTCCATTGCCCATTTCTTGATGGGGTTTTTTGATTTTTTTTTGTAATTCTTTTGAGTTCTAGATAGATTCTTGTTATCAGACCTTTATCGGAAGTGTAGAGAGCAAATATTTTCTCCCATTCTGTAGGTTGTCTATTCGCTCTAATGATAGTTTCTTTGGCTGAGCAGAAGCTTTTTAATTTGATGAGATCCCATTTGTTTATTTTTGTTGATGCGGTGATTGCTTTGGTGGTCTCCTTCAAGAATTCTTTGCCTAGGCCAATGTCAGAAAGGTTTTTCACTTTCTGAAGGAAGGAGGCCAGAAGAGATGATCTCTTGAGGTTCCTTCTCAAAAACCTATTAAATTAGTCTTCCTCTTCCTTCTACGGAGGAGCAGGCTGGAATTCTTGTGTTGTTCTTTGGCTGAGTCGGGCACAGCCAGAGTGGACAACTGAACCATGAGACCCCTTACATTCTGTAGCTGCAGCAGAACACTTATCCTTATTTTTGTTCAATAATATGCAAAGCCATCATCTAACCCGCTGCTATAAAGGTATAAAAATGCTAATGCAATCTTTATAAGTCTGTTATTGCTTCTCTGGGAGGAATATAAGGTAAATCAAACCTGCATTGCTACAGCCAAATCCAAAGACTCTAATGAAGTTTATTTTCTATAGCTGCCACCAGGCAATGACAATGGTTGTAAACAGCATATGCCAAACATCTGCACCTTGTGTTTTGGAGGCTTCCAGCTTATCTTCAATCTCTATTTGTTCTTCCAAAAATGAGAGTGTATCAGTTTTTTCACAGGAGTTATTTTTAATAGTTGTTATATATAATTTGTACAGAACTCAAGTATATATTTTTATTTGATTTAATTTACAGAAATATGTTATAATTAGCTCTTTCACTCTTTTGCTTATAAGCCTGAAGGTCGAAAATGCTCGAAGCACCTGACATTGTTCTTTACTTTCTTAAAGTATTTAATTTCTCAGGGTGTCAGAAGTTTTATCTTCAACTGACCATATGCTCATGTCTGCATTCTTTTCTCATCTCTAAAAAACACCGTGTGAAAATTTATACAAAGGCTCTGCCTCACAAAATTATGATGATACTTGAAGGTATGCTAACATTAATAAAAGTAGCTAAATTTATTGAACTTCGTTGTATAATAAATAATTCAACCAGGACTTTGTCCCTCGTTCCTGGAAGTGATACTCTAAATTCTTGGAATTTTCCAAGTGATAGGACTGTCTGTTTTATTCACAATAGACCTCTGGGACCACAATTTGAGGTCAGCCCAATCTTCCAACCTCAGGGGAAGGTGGAGGGCTGGAGATTGAGCTCAATCATGTGACCAGTGATTTAATCAATTATTCCTATGTAATGAAACCACAATAAAACCTCTAGACACCTAAGCTTGGTTGAGCTTCCTGGTTGGTGAACACATCAGAACACATCATGAAATACAACAGAGAAATTACTTTCTAATTGAAGGGAATATAAAAGTATATTAAAACATTTGAAATAGGAAAAACTGTGTTTTATTTTACAGCAATGAAGAAGTAATTCTTGTCTGTTTCCCAGTTTCCTTTTTCCTGAACTGAGACCCACTCTGTCTTAGAATTGGCAATTCAAATCATGTCACTGGGAGATACTTAATGACCATGAAACATTTTTGTCATAAAACTTTGATGTGAGAACAAAACCCTGCAACCTATAAATTATATGCAAATGATAAAGAGAACATGCAAATTGAAAACTTGGAAACTAAAAGGTCACATATAGCCAAAACATTCTCTAAATTAAAAATGAAATTACCATTTCTTTTCTAGATTGAGTGATGTTATATCCAGAGATTTGGCCTCGTTATTACTCAGATGACTGTGTTTTACAGTTGAAGCCCTTGAATAAAGGCATTTCATCTAGCAATAAAATAAAAATTATTGCCATGGAACCTACTAGCTGTCACTTTGCACGTCGGAGTTCTGGCAGATATTCCTGAATAACATGTGCGAGACCCAACAAGTGAATATTGGAAAATTCTTTAAAATTAGATTGCTCTCAAAGTGACAGGTGACGGTCAGATTTCACCCAAGAGCAGCATCATGGGAAATAAGTAAGATGCCAAATAAGACCCTAAATCCATCAAATTGTGTAAGATTTAAAGCATAGCTCATTGAACTTGAAGAAATAGGCAATAACATGCTAAGAGAGCAGTAAAAATAGAGGGACAAAAGAAGTTGAATATTGAATTTAAAGTTATCAAGAAACAGGACTTTCAGCAAAAATAACTGCCAGCTGCAAATTGTTGTTCAGAACAGGTGAATTGGAAAATAAATTCTATGCGATGGACATGAGCAACAATCTCATTTTATTATATTAATAGCAGCTTTTTTAATGATGTCCCAAATGCACAGCTTTACCGACTAACTCCAATATTGTGCGTAAAACCAGAGTTTGCTTACTCTGTTAGAAACCTCACTGATTCAGAACACCTAGTAGAAACCTAATTTAAGTCTAAATTACGGAACGGTTTCAAAGGATGAGCTACGTTGGTCTATGCCAGTGTCCAGTTGTGAATATCGTAGGGAGCACACTATAATAAATAGCTAGAGGAAACTCCATCAGAAATGTTAGAGAATTGAATAAAATACTTTTTTTTATCCAGTAGGTTCCATCATTCTGTAACTTGGACATAGCATCTTAATTGTCCGTAAATGGATTCTTTAATGTAAGTAAACAGTTTATCCTTTTAAGTAATTTTAAACATCCTTACATTAAATTTCAATTTGCTTATTCATTTGCTTGGTAAGCATTATTCTAGTAATCATGAACACTTGGCACGTTTTTCCTCTCAAACATTGTTTTCACTGTGTCACTGAGCATGTCTAAAGGTTGTCTGTTTCCCAGTGGACCGAGCTCAAATACCTTCCATAATGTTGCCTCTCTTAAAATGCTACTTGTTCTCTTTTCAAACCCTCTTTTTTTCAGACAAGCTTTTAATTTATTATTCTCTGCCAACGTGTATTCAATTTGACTTCAAGGTTTTACACACCCTGTTCCTTGCTGGAATTAACTTTCTCCCCCTCCTGATTTAGAACCTGTGTAAACAGTAGCCTCTCAAGTCACTCAGCCCCTTCGTGGTAAATTCTTTCCCGACTACAGTCCTTGCAGCCCCACGCCCTGAATCCTTCACGGTCTTCAGTTGCAGTCACATGAATGAGGAATCATGTAAACAAGTTCCAGGCCATGTAATTCTCAAGTTGGTTGTCTTATTCTTGTCATCCATTTAAGGTAGATACCATGTCTTAAACTTCTTTGTTTCCTCCCTGCAAATCGATGAGAACAGTATTGAGCACATGAGATTGTAAATCACTGACGACTCATATAGCATTTTCCTAATATGATGAAATAAATAACTGACAACTGCAGGTAGTTTGCCTAATATGATGAAAAGCCTGAGATTAACTTTTCTTGAGAGTGACGGGAGGACACGGGAGGGTGTCCCCATGAAGACCCAGCCACGTGGTCCCAGGTGAGTAGACAGTCGCAAGCGCGCACAACGCTCCTGAGGGCCCAAACAATAGAAGAGGAAAAGGTTGCCTCCCGAAGTTCCAAGGACATGATTTACAGAGGCCATCCGAAACCTGGCACGACCGTGTCCGGAACGGTGGCAGCAAGGCTCCAGCAGAACAATAAAGGGCCTGCCTCTCTCAAGCAAGATTAAACCAGAAGCCCCAGAAGGGGGAAAGGCAGGATTTCCCCTGGCCGTCAGCACAGTGAGTCAGCGGCTCCCGCACTGGACAATGGATGGATACTCAGCCACCAAGAGACCTTCCGTCTTTACCCTTTTTTAGCAAAGCGTGTGCTGTCTCTTCATAGGTAGGATCACTGACGCCTCGCTCCCTGCCCTCTCCAGCATCATTTGTTAAACAGGAAATCTGCAGCATTATTTTCAGTGAGAGGGAGGGGTCCGCTGTCAGCCAGAATGAAGAGAAAAAGTTTTATCTCAGGCCAGTCTTTTGGAAGCGGGGTCAAACTGACAGGGCTATGCAAAGTAATACCTGGAAGAGTGGGTGATAAGCTCCAAAGAGAGACATAACTCATTAATCTAAGTGAACTGAATTTTATCAGGAGACTATGCCCGAGATCACGCACGTTCCTATTTACAAAGGACACATTAGACGAGGTTATCTGGAATCAAATACGGAAACTTAAAACCTGCAAACTAGAAAATACGTGGGCCATAGTTTTCAGTGTGAATTATTCTGTTTTACACCCAGAACACAAAAGAAGAAAAACTGCTTTTTAAAATTCCTACTTCTATAGACTCCACGGCGTTATCCATCACTACCCGGCAACGGGCACGAAACCCACAGGTCAGAGCGACATTCCTACAGCGCCAGGCACCCGGCGCAGTTCTCATCCGGGACGGCGAAGAAACAAAACAGTTTAAGACATAGTATCTGCGGTAAATGGATGACAAGTGTGAAGTTCCACATTCTGTGTTACAACAGGCCACTTTTACTTCCTAGGAAAAGCTGGAAGTCTAATCCACACAGGACCTACTGAATACTCCTGACCTCCAGTCAGGGGGGGCCCTGGAGCTGTCAGGAATTGTATTTGGCTCTTGGTATCAGAAACTCCAAACCCAGTGATGTGAACAACTTAGGATTTGTTTATTTTTCTCATGAGAGGGGCTATCTAAGGTTGGTATGGGCGCTTCTCAACATCACCAGGAAGTCAGTATTCTTTTAGCTTTGTGCTACCCATCCTGAGGGGTGACATTTATTGTCGTGCTCTCAAAAGGACCTCAAGAGCAATCGCGTAGGGGAAAAGGGGAAAGAAACAGAGTCCCAACTGTGTTAGTCACCTATAAAGAGCTTTTCTGGACCCACTACCCAGGGATTTTCCACTCATACCTAACTGGCCAGAACTCAGTCGCCTTGGCCATACTTTACTGCAAGCAAGGCTTGGAGACTATGATGTTAGTTAGGCCTTGTTAGGAAGGAAGAGGGAGAGACAGGACTGTTTCAAGGTAACAGTCTGTACTGTGATGGAGAAGCCCACCGCAATGCTTATTCCTGGTCAGAAACTTGTCTAGACAGAGCAGCCTCCAAAGGTCCTCTGTTCTCCGTAAATTACTAGTAATTTAACAGCTGGATTCAAAATAATCACAGTTGCCATGCATTGAACATCATGCACTACTTTACGTGTCCATTTTTTTGCTGTAATTCTTCATTTATACACCATTTTTAACAATCCTTAAAATAACAAAATCCTTTTAGTATTAAATAGGAATAAAAATATATTCCTATATTACAGAGTGTCTCTATGTTGCCTTACGTTCATTGTTTTCTACTGCCTTGTTTAGAAATTTGGGCAATGTTTAGTTACAAGCTGCTTGAACTAGCTATAATTAACTCTTTCGAACAAAGTTCTACACTGAAACTTACCAGGACTTTTCAATCTGTTAATCTAGGGTGAGTTCAATTTCTTTGGGTTTCCTTGGCTGTAACCAAGAGAAAGATCCAGGTTCCCTGTAGCTTTGCCCAGTTAGATGTTAATTATCTCTCTTTCAGAAATGGTGTCTAGTGGTTTGCACCAGCTCAGGAAAACCTCAAACAATAAAATAGCCTTGGACATAACCTTCATCAAAAGATTTCCTTTCTGTTTTCACTTGTCAAGTCATCATTAGCCCCGCATCAATACATGTAGCACTTTTTGGTCATTTGCAGACATGTGCAAGTGGGGAAAAATTGAGGTCTAACAAACTGACTTTCTGTTTTCATGTTTCTAACTCTGTATCCACAGTGTCCTTCTCTATTTAGTGCCACATTTTTTTTTTT
>VBSM01000500.1:9115791-9127873 GCA_008086735.1 Cheirogaleus medius
AAAAAAAAAAAAGGTCCCTAAGGGTAGTGTGTCTAGTCCTCCTATGTGCAAGAAAGCTGTGACCTCCCTGATGGAGAAAATATGTTGATAGGCAAGCTTTGTTCAGGCATGAATTATATAGTGCTGTTGGTCGTGAGTTCAATGTTAATGATTCAACAACACATGTTAAATAAGGTGTCTTTTAGCAGAAACATATAGAAAATAAGGTATGTATTGACTGGTTGATGAAAATATTGTGGCCAGAGGCTCATAGGAACCTAACCCTGTTAGAAAGAGAGGAAGAGAAGGAGAGGGAGAGAGGAGCAGAGAGAGAAAGAAGGAAGGAAGGAAGGAAGGAAGGAAGGAAGGAAGGAAGGAAGGAAGGAAAAAGGAAAAAGGAAGGAAGGAAAGAAGGAAGGAAGAGAGAGGTGTGTGCTTATTTCTGGTTTCCTTATACTTTGCATCTTGGCTAAACAAAGCCATTATAAATGATTGTAACCAGAACTTTCAGGAAAATGATACAAGAGAGGGCTGTATGTTTGCAAGTATGTGTGTTTGTGTGAGTGTGAGTGTGTATCCTCAGCCTTCGGTTTCTGTGCCCTGTACAAGAATAGTCTAGGCAAGGAGGTTGTTTTAAAAAAATATGGAGGAAGACTTGTGTGGGAGTTTGTGGTTGCTGTTTTCTTCCGCCTTCACTGGGAGGTGTTTCATGTTGCCTTGTGAACACATTGCAAATATCATAAGTTTCAGCTTTGCTTCTAAGACTGGTAAAACTCTGTAATTTACCTAAAGTCACTAGCAATTTATCTTGTCATGTACTGCACTATTAGGAACTCAAGAGATGGCACTGAATTTATGGAAAGTATCAGACGATTAATTCTCTAGGAGAATCTAAAATTCATCATATTCTTTTCTTCCTGGTTCTGCATAATGAGATTAACTTACTCTTGGATAAGGAAAAGCTAGAGACTGGCTGGCAAAGTGGAAGCCCCTGGCTTGCGGTGCTCACTGGAGGAGGTTGCTTCAGAGCTCTGGGGGTTCTCTGCTCTTTTCCATTGTGTGTAAAACTCTGCTGCAGGGAATGGAGCCCTTCGGCCTGGCTCCTTGAAAAATCATATGATAGCACCTGAATGTAATCCAACATCTCTTTCCTAATTCTAAGAACTCAGCTTTACACACAAGACAGAAAGTAAAACAAAACACAACAAACAAAAACCGGAAACAAAGGAAAACAGAAAAGAGTCAACCAGACAGAGACGGTGGGGGAGAGAAAGAGATAGAGAGACAAAGAAAGAATAAAAATCATGTTATATTTATGCTCAACCTACTTCCAGAAGTTACTTGAGATGACCTACAAAATTAAATATTAAGTAATTAAACTAACAATGACAATTTTTACAAAAGCAATAATGAAAGGGAAGCAGTTATTAAGCCAGGGAACACTGACCAAAGGTATTTACAAAAATTTAATGTCACAATTTAACTGTGAATCTTCTGCAGCTGAAGCATAAGTCAGAATCCCTAAAATACAAATCCCCTACTATTATTCTATTAATGGAGAGCAAACCATAGAGATTCCATATCCGCTTAGAGTTTTTCATAATAAGAAGTGCATTGTAGGAATCATAATTACAGGCATCAGATTGAAATCAGGGTGTGTCCTTCCACTGCCTTCAGCTATATAAACAAAGCACAGTCACCTTCTGCTTTGGCATCTTCCACTGGAAGTTGGCTGTGACGTGGCCACTGCACTCTGGAGGTGAAGGTGTGGTCCCACGGCACGTCCCACTGGCTGCCTGGCTTTGTTGGCTGGGCTGCGGCTGAGATTCAGCTCACACGGCTCTTCCAGCTTCCACTGAATCTTGTTCTTCTGCTCACGTGGGTCCTAAATCAGGGGTGTGTGCAACTGTGCAGCAAAGGACACAGCGATGACTGCAGTTGACATTGGCAAGGTCCAAGTTGGTGCGAGGTAAGGCTTGCAGCTACCTTTGAAAGATCCGAATTGCTCCCCCAGCTTGTTTGTCCCCACCCTCCCCTGACTCACCTCCAGTTTTCCTCCTGACTGTGGGTTCTACTGACCTACAGGGACGTTGTCCCACCGCCAGCTTGAGAGGAGCAGTCGTCTTCCAGAGACTTCCACAACAGCTCCCACAAACGAGTCAAGTCTAATCCTAGAATAAATCCTTCCTCCAAATCGTTCTTAGTAGTCCGTTTGCCTGCTCCGACACCTAAATTGCCCTGATACCTAAATTGGCGCCTGGAATTACGGCACTGTCATGACGTACAGCTGAAACATGTGGCATCCTCTTTGGGACTATCTAAAGGGGCAAAAACTAGAATGTCCCTGATAAGGGAGCCTTAAAGGACCGTGAGAAAGTCACTCTTGAACACTGTCTAAAAAAGAAATTTTGTGTTATGGAATGGCAGACAGTCCTCCAAAAGTATGGTCTGTATTAACATGGAAAATAGAAAATATACCTCAGGAATTACAGTGTTTGGCTAAAGAGGTTTCCAAGTAGAAGTTTGAAAATGCCAATTAATTTATTTGAGCAATGCATGATAAGGTATCAATAGACTGAGATAGGCTAAAATAGTGTGTCTGTTTTTAAGCAGAGTTTTGCAGCAATATTAAGGAGGTGAGCCTAGATGGGTTTGACATAAAGCAATTTCCTTATTTCCAGCTTCTCTAGATAGCAAAAGAGTCTCAAAGTAAGAAATAATCTCAGAGTAAAGATAAACAAAGCCTGTGACTGTAAGACCCTTTATTAAAACTTTAAAATGATTTAAGAGCATGCCTCATAAACCCAAGGTGACTAACAAACGTAAGAGTTTTGTCTCACAACACCCAGACTCTCAGCCTAAACTGGAGATTTGCAGGTGTGGATTTTGTTGAATAGAATAAGCCCTAATAATATTTATAGAAAACCCACAAAATGTTTTACTGTGATTGTACTAGCAGAAGCATTGGATGCCTAGATTAAAAGAGATAGAGACAAAAAGTGGCCTTGGACTACTGACTTCCTGTATGAAGCAAGTTGAGAAAGCTACTCAATTGCAAAAATCGACCATTTTTGTTTTGGCCGCCATGGGTAGAGGGAGGGAAAGGGAGAATGAAGGACCAGGTGCAGAAGGGTTGCACACGGGTAGTCTCCAACCCTCTCTCCAGGAGGCAGTCCTCCCAGAATGACCAGGCTCCGGAGTCCCACAGATCTGCCGGGGTCCTCTGGACCCCTGTGGCTCCTGCAGTCTGGGCCGGAGGTGGGAAATGTCTGTGTGGGGACGGGCAAGATGGATTCTGAGGGGTTGAGGCCTCCCAGGGAGGACAAAGGCACCAGTGGGTAGAGAAGTAACATGGCGCCTGCCAACTGGCTCGGGTCTGTGGGCCGGGAGGTGTCCTAAGGGAGCTGGGAGCCTGGTGCCCTGTCCGCAAGAGGCTTTCTGCTCACTGGCACAGCGGTCTCGGCACCTCTCTCCAGCAGCTCGGGAGCCACCAGCAGTCTGAGATGCAAAGGAGGGGAAATTTAACTGCTCCGCCTACCCTTGTCGCTGGTCTCCAAGCCTCTTGGAGCTTAATCCCTGCAGATGCCTTCTCCTTCCAGTTCTGCCCCGCAACCTCTTCCTGTGGAGTGTCCTGTAGGTTCAGGCTCCCTTCCTTCCAACCCTCATCCGATCTATGTTTGTCTGTCTGTTTATTTTTTTTTCTCTTTCACCTAAAATTTCTCCTTCTTGCAGAGATGCTCTGGTTGTAGGTGTTTCTTATCTGCCATCTTGCCCTGATTCAAAATTAGCCCATTTCTTATGAAAAAAGAAGGATGTTTTAGGGTGCAGAGCTTAGTGTCCCGAGAGTAGAACAAAGATCAAAAAACAAAAAAAAATGAGACCCGAGGAGCATCAGGACACCAGTGTACACACCTGGCTGAGTTTCAGAATTGCTATTGATCTCCTGTGTGCCTCCCATTTCTTTTTCTTTTGAATGAGTGTCTACTTTAATTATTTTTATATTAGCTTGCTAGAGCTGCCATAACAAAGTATCACCAATTGGGTGGCTTAAACAACAGAAATGTGTTGCTTCACAGTTCTGGAGGCTAGAAGTCCCAAATCAACCCAAACTCCTCCTCATACTCTGCTATCTGTCTGGTAACACTTCCTGGATTATCCACCACGCGAGAGTCAGACCAGCCTCCCTGTCATGGAGCACATCACGCTGCTCTCATTTCCGGGTCTTTGCACTCGCCCTCATTCCCTCTACTGCAATGACCCTTCCCCAGGCATGGCTGGGGCTGTCCCTTTCTTATTATTTGGCTTCATTTCCAATATCCCCTCCTCAAGACTTAATTTAATACTCAGTTTAAACATGTACCCCTTTACACATAGGGCACCTGGTTTTCAATTGCACTATTTTATTCTCTTCATGAACCTATCACTATCTGAAAACAACTTAGCTAGTTGACCATTTATGTTGATTATTGTGAATCTACTAGAAGTGGATTGCAAACTCAGTGAGAGCAGGGATTTTGTCTCTGTCATTTTTGCAGCCTCAGCACCTAGACCAGTGCCAGGTAATCAGCTTTCAACAGAAATTTTCTGAATCATTACATGGTAAGAATATTCTTTCCAACACAAAATTGGAGAAAACAAAAGATTGATAAACTTGTCTGCAGATTTTTAAAAAAATACATAAAAAAATCAAGAATACATTTATAAGACAATAAAATAAGAAAAGTATTTACAAAACGTTTGTCAAAGGGTTAATATATTTAATGAAATATATTATGAGTCAGTAAGAGAAATATTCACACCTCAAAAGAGACCTATTTTAAAATATCTGACTAGATAGAAAAAAGAATATAAAAACTATATAAACACAGAATGTATTTGACCTTATTAGTATTCAGAAAAGGACATTAAAACAGTGGAATTCTGTTTTTACTTAGCTAAAAGTTAGGTGTATGAGTGTATGCTGTGTGTGTAGAGAGAATATAAATATACTTCTGGAAAGAATGGGGAATTGGTACAAAAGCCTTAAAAACATTCATAATACTTTGAATCTACAATTCCACCTATATGAATTTACCCTTGAGAAATGAATCACATGTAAGTGAAGATTTATGGACCATGCTTACTGTAACACCATTTATAAATTGACAATAGCCTAGATTTTCAACAATAGAGTGCTCCCTAATTTATAGTGCATTTATGTAATTAAATGTAGGGCAGTCATTTAAAGTCACATTCACAAAAAAATTCATATAGAATGTGAATAAAAGAAACTGATATTTATACAGCCCTAAAAGAAAGCATGATACAAAACTATATATTGTGTACCATATGGTGTTAATTTTTAACAAGCATATCCATATTTCTGAACATATATTTTATGCAAATGTGCACACAAAACAGACTGAAACAAAATATGCCAACATGTTAACAGTTCTTCTTTGAGGCTGGTAAGATTGTGACCGATTTATATTTTTGGCATTCTATTTGGTGTATTTTCTAAGTTGTTGTTATAAACCTCTATCATTTTTATGATAATTTTTAAAAAGAAGACAAATTACATGAAAAATGATGATATGCTCAGAAAATCAGGATTTTTTACCTATGATTACCTAGTATAGTGTGACAGAAAGTCATGTGTTCTGATGCTTGAAGCCTGAGTTTTGCCCACTGGAACAAACTTGATTTTCTAAATTAGTACTCATCTATCATACTCAACACATGTGAAAGGCTGTGTACTTAGGAAACAAAAAGTAGTATCAGTTTAAACTTAATTAAGCAGATGACATGATTAATTAGAGCATAAACTGCCACATTCATTGTAGCAGAACCTAAACTCAGATTCAAAAATGAACTTAAGTCATAAGAAAAACTCCAGTCTTTCGGGACTCTCCTATTTTGTTTCGTAAGCAATAGGGACAGCTGAAAGTAAATTAATAGGGTCTCCTCACCTGACAAGTTATATTTTATTTAATTGGCTTTCTCAATCCTTTTTGGACAAACTAGTCATTGTTATCACTTCAAATCTAGACCTTTACTGTAGGAATCACACTGAAACACATATTACCTATCTTTTAATTGCTATAAAAATCACATCTTTAACTTTTTAAAATTCATCTGTGAGTTTAAATAAATGAAACAGAATTTGAGCTCAATGCTCACAGAATTAGATTTACCAAATGAAGTATTGAAACAATATTTTGCATTTGTAATAACCTGGACTTCAGTTGGGACAGAGGTTGTAGCATTGATGAAAAAGGCTTTTGTTCTATTACTAAACTCACTAAGTACATGTATTCATTGAACAGATATTTATATACCCAGGCAATCTTCTATATGTTGAGTGAACCAGTCTAATAAACTCCGTACTTTCACGCACTGATATATTATATAGATAGATATAAATATTGTAAACATATAGGTGTAAATATTATAAATATAGGTATTTACATACATAATGACATAAAATTATTACTATTTCAGAGAGTGATACATACTACGCATAAATGAAATAGAATTATGGGATAGAGAGTTGGTTGGGGGGAACTTTTGACTGAACTTTGAATTTGTTTTCTGGGGATGCCATCCAAACTACAACAAATTGAGTTGCATAAAATAAAAGAAATGCATTCTGTCTGTTCCAGAGGAGGAAGTGCACGATTCAGATGTGGGCAGGGCACGTTCCCTCTGCAGGTTCTAAGAGAGAATTCTTCCTTCCTCTTCTAGTTTCTCGTGGTTGCTGGAACCCCCTGAAATTCCTTGGCTTGTAGATACCGTGTTTCCCTGAAAATAAGACAGTGTCTTATATTTATTTTTCCTCAAGAAGACACCCTAGAACTTATTTTCAGGGGAAGTGTTATTTTTTTTAAGTATGGTACAACAATCTACATTGATTCAAATATAGTTAAGTCGTCTTCTGGAACATCATCATAACTCTCCAAAGCCCGAATTCCACCCTGAATTTCTTGTGATTCTACTTCCTTTAGAACCATTGGCCCCAATCTCTCATGTCCAGCATGGGGCAGATGAGAAGGGCTGCTCGTCTTCTTTACTGCTCCTGGACAAAACGCATGGGTTGTGCAGATGCGCTGCGTAGCCACGCCCGTCACTAGGTCTTATTTTCGGGGTAGGGCTTATATTGCGCAAATGCTCAGAAATCCTGCTAGGGCTTATTTTATGGGAAACACCTTACCTCACCCAGCACCTGCCTTTGCCTTCACATGGCCTTCATCCCTGTGCGCCTGTTTCCGGAATCCCCCTCTCCTGACAGGGACACGTTCACTGGTTAGGGCCCACCCTGATTCTGCATAAACTCAACTTAGCTTGATCAGAGTTACAAAGACCCTATTTCCAAAAAAGGTAGCATTCCCAGGTTCCAGGGCTAGGATGTCAACAGATCTTTTTGGAGGGCACAGTACAACCCATCACAAATGCTAAAAGAAGGGCCTCTATGGAAAGGGGACATTGGGACCAGGGTAGGACTGACGAGAAAAAGGCAGCCCTGGTGATGGGGAAAACTGTCGGGTGCTGGGACAAGGCCGCTCGCCACCTCCCTGCCGCTCCGCATCCCCGCAGGCCGGTGCTGCGTGGGGCGGGCTGGAGGCCGCCGAGGGCAGGTGCCGGGCCTAGTGTGCCAGTCCGGGCCACGCTGGATGCTCGGCCACCTGCTCCTGTCCTCCGGCCACGCTGCTCCTGTGATCCTGATTGGGTACTTTTTGAATACCACTGTTGCTGATTGGATGTTAAAGCTTGTTGCTGATTGGAAGTTAAAGCTTGTTGCTGATTGGATGCTTTTTGAGTCCTGCCAAGGGTATAAAAACTGGAGGAGAACAAGGAAGGGGGGTCAGAAGATCGGATGTCAGTGGAGCGTGCTGATGGAATGAAGGCCGTTCTCCACGTGCCGCTTGGTTATTTCCCTGGTCAAGAGCTGTTACAAGAGCTGTTAACACTTGCCAACATAGAGCTGTTAACACTTGCTGGAACACTGGGAGAAGTTAATCTCACGTAAAGGATAATGTAAAGGTCCTAGAGAGGTTAAGGGTGAGAGGCACAAAGGCCAGTGTCGCTAAAGGGGGCAGGGGGAGAGAGAGTCAGGCCACATACATGGGCAGGGACCAGAGGGGGCTTCCTAAGCAAACGTAAAAAGTTCAGATTTAATTCTGTTCAATGTGAAGCTGCTGAATAATTTTATTCAGGGAAAAGTTATTGTGAAATTTACACTTTAAGAAAAAAGCATTCTGCAGGCTGTGTGCGAGAACAGTAAAAAAACTTTCGTGGTCATCAGAGCGGAAAACAGTGGGACTCGAGCCGCTTGGGACGCTGGTCTGCCGGGCCACGACAGGCAGCGGGAGTCGGGAGCCCGGAGGTGGGTGGAAAGCGCGGCCTGGAGGGGACGTCGCTACCGCAGCCAGGTCAGCGCAGCCTTGCGGGGAAGGACGTTTGTGGACTGGGGGCAGGAGAGATCCAGATGCAGCTGTTTGCTCTGCGCCAGTCCCCTCCACTGGCGTGAGTTCGGAGTGGAGGACGCAGGTGCCCGGACGGAGCTCGCACCTGGAGGCCCCGGGGCCACACCTGTAACCCTGGCACTCGGGGAGACGGGGAGGGAGGATTGCTTGAGCTCAGGAGTTCCAGACGTCAGAGTTAGCACTGGAAAAACATTCAAAATGTATGTCACTCATCTCTCTAAACCCCGTTAGAGTTTCATCTAATTTACGACCCTTCCTTCTTGGTTCCATTGTGAGGTCTTCTCTCTCTGCCCTAGAGCTCTCCCCCTCTGTTCTATTGAGTCCCGCTCAGCTGGGATTATTAGCACGCATGCGCCCTCCTGCAAGCATCCCACACACGTGGGCTGGCGCTGCGGACACCACGGGACCCGGTCCCAGGGGACTGGCCCAGCCTTCAATCTCAGCTGCCCGGTGGTTTTTGCAACACTGATCCTCGCTACATCCTCGTTTTTTCAAGAGTTCGGTGAGTTGCTGTGAGAATTATTTTAGGTAATATATGTAAAATGATGTTGTGGATAAAGCACCAAAATGCAGACATGGGGGACAGGGGAGAGAGAGGCAGAAGCCCCAAGAGGCTTTTCAGCACGTGTGAATGCAGCCGCGTGGCGGGCTCAGCCAGGCACAGATAAAAACCAAGACCCTGAGTATCCGTTTGTTAACTCAGTGTCCGCAGGTATCTCACCACCTGTCTTACAGGACTCTGGTGACAATGTACAAAGTGTATGGAAGGTGCCCAGAACAGAGGAAATTCATAAATATCACTCTCCTTCCCTCTTTGCTCTACTCACACTTGGAAAATGTTCGTTATTCATGGGACTCATCTCTTTGGTGTCCAATTCCAGACAGCAACTTTTCAGACCAGCTTTTCTCCAGCATTTCTCTAAATAAATAAATTCTCCTTTCCTGTCATCCTCAAAATAAACATAATTGATTGAGGAGCAATGCCCAGGGGCACAGGAGCAAAGTTAGGAAAACTTCCTAATTGCCTCCTTAAAATGATGAATGTGTGGTCTGAACTTGAGGCAGGAGATGAACTTGCCCTTTGCAGTTCTGGGAGGTCTCTGAAAAACCAGTCACGTAGGGCTGCCTGAAACAACAGCAAACTTGCTGAGGAAGGGTGATTTGAGCCCCGCAGCACCTCGCTCTGCTCCTTCTCCCACGTCTCTTCTGAGAAATGCTGCACCCCCTTTGGCTTGGAAGGGCTCAATGCGAGGATTATGGAATTTGCTTTCAGTGTAAAGAGCCCAGCCACAAGGTCAATCTCAAAATACCTGTTAAATAGACGGTGTGATCTGACATGGTCTTTCCCAGTTTTACTGGCTTCTAGGCAAGCAGAAAAATTGTGAAGTAAGCTTGAGATTTAAGCAGCATTCTGCTTCTTTTTCTTTTCTTTCTTTCCCTTTCTTTTCTTTCTTTCTTTCTTTCTTTCTTTCTTTCTTTCTTTCTTTCTTTTTCTTTCTTTCTCTCTCTCTCTCTCCCCCTCCGTCCCTCCCTCTCTCTCTCCTTCCCTCCCTCCTTTCCTTCCTTACTCTTTCTGTCTTGCTTTCTCTCTCCTTTTCCTTTCCTTTTCTTTTTCCTTTCCTTTCCTTTTCTTCACCAGTGACTTCCTGCCAGGAGCACAAAGAGGAAGGAAGGTGAGGGAGCCAGAGCAGCCAGATTCCATTTTCGCACGGCCTGAGCCTGCCTAACCCCAGGGAGAGAGAGGCTCACACCCAGGGCACCGAGCACATAACCTCGCAGCTGCGCCTTCCTACTTCCCTGTGGATTCAGAGCCAGGGATGACCTTCAGTACACTGTGGACACAGAGCCTGATTGGACAAGAGGAAAGTCCGGGAACTGGGAGTTCTGCAGTGTCTTTAAGGTCAGACAAACACAATGCTGAAAGGAGCTGGGAGGGGGAGGGAGAACCAGCCATGGTTCCAGTGGAGCGTGACTTGCTGGAATGCTGTGCACATTTCTTGGGGAGGTCACATCAGTGGGCGACGGGCTGCCAGACACTCAGCAGAACCTCACCACATACTTTGTGACTTGCAGATAAAGGTTATAGGTCAGATGTGAAATCCAGTGAGGATCAATGGTTAAGAAACCGAGTAGAAAATTGTCACTGGGAAGGAGAGCGTCCTTTCACCAACTGAGTGAAGCTGAAGCTCCACATCATGTTAAGAGAAAAGTGAGGCTTGAATGCAAATACTCGTTTTAAAACACACCACCAGGAGTTATTCTTATTTGTCTTAAAGGTGTAAAATGCTGATTTTCTGTCCTGCTACAGAGTAAGCTGGGAAGACATGTGACCTGGAAAGAAGCAGAGGAGGAGGCTGGGCCACCGGAGACAAGCCTGGCTCCTTACCTGACATGCAGGAGCTCATCTTTTGGTTTGTTTAATCTTTGCTGTGGCACCAAAAGCAGCGTGCGCCCCCAGAAAATTGCCTCACCTTCCAGAGCCTAACCTGTTGAACAGGTTCTGGTGGTGATGTCCTGTCCACAAAACCCACATGCGAGGACAGAAGGCACCATTCTGCCAACATTTCAGCTGAATCCGTTATTTACCACTGTTCTGGCAAGTGTTAACAGGTCTTGTAACAGCTCTATGTCGGCAAGTGTTAACAGCTCTTGCAACAGCTCTTGACCAGGGAAATAACTGAGCAGCACGTGGAGAGTGGAGAACAGCCTTTATACCATCCGCATGCTCCACTGGCTTCTGATTTTCTGACCCCCTCCCTTGTTCTCCTCCAGTTTTTATACCCTTGGTAGGACTCAAAAAGCGTCTAATCAGCAACAAGCTTCAACATCCAATCAGCAACAAGTGTTAACATCCAAACAGCAACAAGCGTTAACATCAAATCAGGAACAAACTTTAACATCCAATCAGGATCGCGCAAGCAGCGCAGCTGTGGAGGGGCCTGCAGCGCTGCAGCGGACCCGGAGCAGGAGCGGCAGGGAGGCGGCGAGCGGCCGCGTCCCGCTTTCCCTGTCATTCCCCCCTTTTGATGCCCTTATCAGTTTACACAGAGGCATCAACCTCTCCATGAATCTAACAACTACATTGGGCAAGCAGGGTCCCATGGTTACCATCAGAAGGATCTTTTAGCCCTTTGACTTCGGTAGTTACAATTCCTGATTGGTTTACATAGTAACAGCATTCTTCCCCCAGTGAGCCCCAACCAAGAACAACACAGAGGCACCCCATGTAGACCCAGAAAAGGATTATCAAGAAACAAGTTAGTCCAGTCTCTTGGGGCGGAGGCCCCGAGTCCAATTCCCATAAGAGTCCAGACCAGTGGTCCCATTGAGTCCTTGGCTTCTAGCCAGATTCAGGGGCAATCTGTATACATTGGCCCTTTTGTCTTGGGCATACCTGAGGGCTTGGATGAGCACCCATAACTCTGCCCTCTGGGCTGACCATCCCTGAGGCAGCTGGGCTGACCTGATGACTTTGCTGTCTGTGGTGACTACATAGCCAGCCAACTGTTTGCATCCTGGATGTAGCTGCTGCCGTCAGTGTAGAGCTCCAGGTCAGGCACTGGCAACGAACTCTTTCAAGTCTGGCTGGCTTGCATAGACCTCCTCCATGGCCTCGGCACAGTCATGGTCCGGGGGCCCTG
>VBSM01000500.1:9127973-9187655 GCA_008086735.1 Cheirogaleus medius
TGGCCTCCTTCAGCTCCTCGGTCCTCTGGATGGCGTCTGCCTCATACTCACTCAACAATTCCCGTCCCAAGAGAGGCACCGGACAGTCTGGCATGTAGAGGACCTTGCGCCTTCTGGCTACCCGAGTCTCGGTAGCTCCGACTATAGTTGTTTCCTGTTTTGTAAGCGGGGCCGCGGGGGTTGTCACAACTGATTGTTCTGCTCTAGCGTCCACCATGAATGTCATTTGTTGGCCTCCTACTTTCATCTTGACCATGGGTTCCCGAGGGCTGAAGGAACCCGGTTGGCCCAACTAGGGAGTCAATGCCAGCGAGCCCCACTAGCTCTTGGGCTTCCGGTTTCTGCTGGATAGTCCTGAATGGGGCCCTCCCTTGCGACAGGTGACTTCTTTTGTGGGGGCATTCATCCTTCCAGTGGCCGAACCCCTCGCAATTGGCACTCTGGTCTCTTGCCAGGGGTGCCTGCCTTCTGGTTCCCCCCTTTTGTGGGGGTCCGGGCTGCACTAGCTGACTTCCCTTGTGGGGGCATTCATTCTTCCAGTGGCCAAACCCCTTGCGATTGGCACACTGTTCTCTTGCCAGGGGTGCCTGTCCTCTGGTTCCCTCCTTTCGTGTGGGTCCGGGCCGCTTGGGTGGGTCAGGTCTACCGAGGGCAGCAGCCAGGAGGGCAGCCTTTTTCTTCATCCTCTGATCTTTCTCCCTCTGAGTGATCCAGTCCCGGTTGACATACACTTTGTGGGCCACCTCCATTAACTGTGTGATGCTCATGCCTGTGAATCCTTCGAGTTTCTGCAGCTTCCTCCGGATGTTGGAGGCCGATTGCCTGACGAATGCTGCATTCACCATCCTCTGGTTTTCGGCTGCCTCCGGGTCAAGAGGTGTGTATATTCGGTATGCCTCACAGAGGTGCTCATAGAAGTCATAGGGTGACTCCTCTGGCTTCTGGGTAATTAGGGCAACCTTGTTCATGTTGGTCGGCTTTTTGGCCCCTTCCCGCACTCCTTGGAGAAGAGCCTCTCAGTACCGCTCCAGTGCCGCCTGTCCTTCTGGTGAGTTGAAATCCCACTCTGGGTTGGTCTCAGGCACCACTCGTGATGCCCATTGTTCCACATCCAAGGTGCCCACTGGAACCTGTTCCTACAGCCACTTCCGAGTTCCAATCATGATCCGACGCCATTCTTCGGTATTAAAGAGGGTCAGTAGGAGTTGCCGGCAATCTTCCCATGTGGGATGGTGAGTCTGGAAGATAGATTCCAAGAGGTCGACGAGGGCCTGCGGTTTCTCCGAGTAGGACGGGGTATGGTTCTTCCAATTCAATAGGTCGGTGGTGGAGAAAGGCTGATAATACAGGGCAGGTCGCCCCGGCTGGATGGTTCCGTTATCCCGAACCTGCAGTGGACCTTGCATTTCACACAGAGGCATCTGGAAGGCCGGGGCAGACCGCAACCGGTGGACGAGTGGTGGAGATGCCAGTGTTGGAGTCCCAGTCACCACTCTCCATATGAAATTTATCAGCCTGCACCTTAGAACTGTTGGCTTGGATTCGGACCCTCTCATGTTTTAACTGGTTTAACCAGCGCTCCCGTTCCCTACACCACCAACACTCCTTTTCTGAACCTTGTCCCTGCTCAGACTCTGGTCCCCGCTCCAGCTCCTCCCCTTTCTCTTCCATAGACAAAAGGTAGGGTCCTGGCTACGTCCCTCGAGGGAACTTAGGTGCGTCTTGGCTAAGGCGTAATCACCGTTAAGTCACCACAGAACCCCAGGTTAGGATCTACTCAAACCCTATAGCTATGGGGCTACAGACACAATGAATGCAAGCAGTCACTGTGTTCCTTCCACTCACATTACACATTCCCTCCCCTGGGGGAATCCTTGTCCTTAGGATGTGATCAGGCTCCTCTTCCGTTCCCCTAGGAGCTGATCGGGTTCCCCTTCTGTCCCACTGATGGGCCTACTAGGAGCTGCGGGCTCCTCTTCCATCCCACTGACGGGCCTACACCCTTAGGAGCCAATGGGCTCCTCTTCCGTCCCGCTGACAGGCCTACACCCTAGGAGCCGATGGGGGCTCCATCTTCCGACCCCTAGGAGCTGATCAGGCTCCTCTTCTGTCCCACTGATGGGCCTACTAGGAGCTGTGGGCTCCTCTTCCATCCCACTGACGGGCCTACCCCTAGGAGCCGATGGGGCTTCTTTTCCATCCCAGTGGCGGGCCTACTAGGAGCTGATCGGGCTCCTCTTCCGTCCCACTGACAGGCCTCTTAGGAGCCGATGGGGCTCCTCTTCTATCCCACTGACGGGTCTACACCCTAGGAGCTGATGGGGCTCCTCTTCCATCCCACTGACGGTACTATCTTGGGCAGGTCCCGGGACCCTACCTTGTCTGATGTCCTGGCCACCGCTCCAGCTTGCTCAGCCCAGCACCCACCCACTCAGCCTCCTGCTGTGGAGACCAGCACCTGCTGGGAGGCCTGTCACAGCGTGGCTGCCTGCCATCCTGCGTCAGCGCCCCTACTTCCCCTCCCTCAGCAAGGCCTTGGCAAAATTGCCCTTGACCAACAGCTCTTGATGCTGAAGGAGAGAAAGAAGCCGTCTGCTGTCCTGATCCAGTGTCTTCAGGGTGCCAGCACAGTCGGTTTCCCCGTCAGAGAACCAAAACGTTCTGGCAAGTGTTAACAGCTTTTGCAACAGCTCTTGACCAGGGAAATAACCGAGCGGCATGTGGAGAGTGGAGAACAGCCTTTATTCCGTCAGCATGCTCCGCTGACTTCTGATCTGCTGACCCCCCTCCCTTGTTCTCCTCCAGTTTTTATACCCTTGGTAGGACTCAAAAAGCGTCCAATCAGCAACAAGCTTCAACATCCAATCAGCAACAAGCATTAACATCCAATCAGCAACAAGCGTTAACATCTAATCAGGAACAAACTTTAACATCCAATCAGGATCGCGGAAGCAGCGCAGCTGTGGAGGGGCCTGTAGCGCTGCAGCGGGACCTGGAGCAGGAGGGGCAGGGAGGCGGCCAGCGGCCGCGTCCCACTTTCCCTGTCACCACTAGAGGTATAATGTCATGTAAATAGTGCCTTAATAATTTGAAATAATTCTAAAATAAAACTTAAACAGAGTTAACTAGAAATATAATAACACTTAACAAGATTTGTGAGCGTGCATAGAATATTATAACTTGAGAAGAAAAAGGCATAAAGCAACATACTAAGTTAATGGCAGGGACTTTTTGCAAAGAAAAATTATAGGAAAATAAATGAAGGTCAATACACTCTAAAGGGCTCAGGAAACACTTAGTCAATACTGTTTAATGACCATTGATAATTCGTCAACGTGCAAAATAAATAAATACAAAGTTCAGGGACCATGATCCACTTCTGCGTTTGAGACGTAAAATCCATAATATTAATACATTCTTTTCCAGTGCTAATCTCTGAGTGATCCTGAAATGCATTCATATGCTAAAGGCTACTTTCTCTGTTTTTTCCGGGACAGTCTTTACCCCTTTGGGCTGTCTAAAAACTTAGGTTTTACCTGCTTGAGTAGAAAATAAGTTTACCTGTAGAGATGCTTATATTGTATAGCAGTTCTGTGACTAACCTGGCATTTTAGGGACCCTCAAATTCATGTATCAATGAATAGCAAATTAGGTGAGGATCAGTTTTTCACTCTGCATCTAAACAGGTGCCTCTCAAGTGTCTGGGGAGTGTGTTTGGATCCACTTTGTCAACCGTTACCCAAGGCTGTTCATGACGTTCACCTCGTGCCCAGTGTCACCACCACTGCCCTCGTCATTGCTCCCTTCCTGTCACCTCGGTCCTGAAGCTTCCATCTCACTCACTGTCCCTGTGTAAATGGAAGTAAAACCACTTTGGGGTGTTTGGAGAAGTGACTAGCGGGGCTAATAAGCATGCAGTATTTGTTCCTCTAAGGAGACAGCAAAGTGAATGGGAGGCTTTCAAAATAAAGTAAAATTTTATTTTATTGAATAAATGAACAAAGAAAGGAATGAAGGAGTGCCTTGTGGTTTAAACTATTGAGATGTTTTTATGTGGTTCTATGATTTAAAGAGATATTTTTTAAATAATTCCAAAAATGATTGTAATGATGGCTGCAGCCCTGGATTATCTGTCGTTCTGGGTGATTGTGTTGAGGGTCTTATACATAATTGTTAAAAACAATAGCATCAACTCGCTGTGCAAAAGTTCACTGAAGGAAACGGTGCCTCTCTCCTCTGCACAGCAACGGAAAGGTCATTAGTGGTCTAGTTCCATGGTGCTCCAACTGCGAGCGATGGCCCACTAGTGACTTGTGAAACCAGTGTGATGTGTTGTCAGCAGCCATTTTTAAAAGATGAAAGAATAGAATATATTAGAACAAAAATCAGAATAAAACATAAAGCTACTAAGTTTATTTATTTTTGAAATTTGTGTTTGAATTCTGACATGTATATTAATATATCCATTATATATATACACACATATGTTCTTACATATAATAACCAAAAAAAACTGGTACACTTTTATATGTGTATGTAACTCAGTGACACAGCCTATAGATCATAGGCAAAAAATAAAAAATAAAAATAAGCACTAATCTAGTCCCTTATTACATGCCTCTATAATACACCCACTCAGTGGTCATCCTGACTCTACTTGAGTGCTCCCTCTGCTTTTTCTCTCATTAATTCTCTCTTTCATTTTACTGAGTCGAAATAAGTCTTCCTGGAGCTTACTTTTTAGCCTGATTTCTATCCGTAGGCACCTTTCAGACAAGACTAATTTTTCTTCCACACAGTAACCCTTCAAACATTTAAACTGACTTGTGTCGTCCCTGCTGAGAGTTCGCTTCACTTGCAAAGCATTCCGGGACTTCAACTCAGTTGACTTTGAGAACTTTTGCGGACTAGGTTTCTCTACGTCCCTCACCAGGTTCTGTTGCCTATAGGCAAGAAAGTCAGGCAGAGTTAAGCTGGCCTGCAGAGAGAGGAGCCAGATGTGACTGTAGCCTGCTCAGGAAAAGAAAATAAATCAACGTGGAACTTTAGAAGGTGGTCACGAGTGTCAGCTGCTACCCTATTTATAACATCTGGGAGCTCCTGCAAGCAGTGCCATTTCCCCTAGGCGCCCACTTGGAGCATGGCGGCAGTGCGCCAGCATGGCAGTGCCCAGCCAGAGCCGGGTGGGTGGGTGGGAGCGAGGAGAGGGAGGACATGGTCCGTGAAGACTGATTTTGGCTTTAGTCATAGATTTTAGAAACACACATGCTACTATAAATACACATAAATATCTCGGGCTCGCTTCCTGAGAAAAACATGTTAGTTTATGTTCACAACTGTTTTCTTTTTAAAGAAGCTATAAATACCAGAGGCTCAATATCTGAATCTGAATAGCTAATTAAAATTTTTTTAAAAAGAGCAGTTTATCTTCAGTTCCTTTTTTAGAAACATTGCAAATATAGACTGATGGTTTAACGAAAGACAGCTGTTTCGTTTCACATGCAAAGGCATCATCAAAAAAGAAGTGCTTTAAAAAAATGATTTTGACTAATTTTTCCTATAAAGTTGTAGATTTTTTTCCCCATATTTTGACTGAAAGACTTTGAAAATGCATTTCCTCAGTGTTTTTTTTTAATTTGTATTGCTTCAGAATTTTTTGCTATTTCCTCTCTATGATCCAAAATAAATGTCAGAATCAAAATGTCTAAATAAAACTCCCACTCCTCCTTATCGGCAACAATTAAAGATTGAAAATGTATTTAACAAAGTTTACTGAAAGAAAAATGTTAGCTGATTAAATTTTTAAAGGAATTAACCACAACTATAGAAGGAATGGAAATCTAGGTTTCATATAAAAATGTGGACTATGATAAAGATTCTCAAAATAATTACTTAAGAGAATGACTGTCGCTTCAGTTGTTAAGTATAAAAAAATGGAAGAGATTCAACATCAGATGAAAAGAAAGAACATAGCCGCTAACCAACTATTTCATCTTTGCATATTACTCAGCCCTCTCTGGGCTAAATAGTACATATTTTTCTTATGTAAAACAAAGTCTAAAACTATTTAAAATCTACTTTGTGTCAGGCATTGTTCTGAGAGTTGGATTTGTGCATAACTAGGGTAAAGACAACTATAGTCCATGTTGATTTTTTGACAGTTATTATGGAAAAAGTACAAAGAATTAAAATTACATTTCGGATTTCTCTCCTGATCTCTAGATTCATATGTCCCCGCCTCTCTGGCTGTGTCCCAGGCTTTCAGATTTGCCGTGTGCACAACTGAACTCTCGACCTTCACCGCATCCCGTGCGCCTTCGCCCCTGGCCGCAGCCCTCCTCACCAAGCTGCCCGAGACTTGATCTGGGGGCTACCTTTGACCCTCACCCCATCACCTACCGAAATCACCAAGTCCCAAATTTCTGTTATTTAAAATAATCTGCTTACTCTCTGAAACCACAACTGGTTTCTTTAGTTGTTGCCTTGATGGTCTGACAGCCAAAGTAGCTTAAAAAATAAAATGAAAAGGCCTAAACAGTTCCCTGCCATGCTTATAAACTTTTAAAGACTTTCCATTGCACTTAGGATAAAATAATTTAATTAATTACTTTTTTTTTTTTTTGAGACAAGAGTCTCGTGCTCTTGCCCTGGCTGGAGGGCAGTGGCACCACCGCAGCTCACTGCAACCTCAAAACTCCTAGGCTCAAGGGATCTTCCTACCTCAGCCCCCTGAGTAGCTGGGACTATGGGCACGTACCACCACGCTCTGCTAATTTTTCTGGTTTTAGTAGCAACGGGGTCTTGCTCTTGCTCAGGCTGGTCTCGAACTGCTGACCTCAAGCAAGCCTCCTGCCTCAGCCTCCCGAAGTGTTAAGATTACAGGTGTGAGACCTGGTCAAAATGAAAAATTTTTAACATAGCCTTTAACACCTTACATCCTTTGGCCCCTGCCTACCAATCTAGCATCATTTTCCTCTCCTCTTTGGTCTCTGTTTCCCATGCATATTGTCATTGCATCTGTTTTCTGCCTTCAAACTCATTCCTACTACAGGGCCTTTGCACAGGATTTCCCTTCTGCCTCCAAAGCCTCTTGCTGTGCTCTTCGACTGGTTAATTTCTATATTTATTTCAAGTCTCAGTTTAGATGTCACTTCTTCAGGAATGTTTTCTCATGACCTGTCCAGTTTAAATGAACTCTCCCCTTGTTTTCTCATCTGATGCTTATCTTTCTTTATCACTTATACAAAATGTCTTCATATAATCATATGTCCGCTTATTTCTTTAAATTTGTTTTCTTCTCTAGACACTGTTCCACGAACAGAAGGACCATGTCCATGTCCTCCGAACAGTGTACCGGACAAGCATCTAGTACTTTACCTGGCACATGACAGGAACTCAGCAAGTATCTGTGAACGAACCTGTAAATCACTGGTCAGTGCACGGCAAGATGAATGGGAGAAATCTGTGGCAGAATTTTCAAGCTACAAGAAAGGAGTAAATAATGAGAATAATCAAGAAGCCGTGCAATGGTAGAAAAATGCAGGATTTGGAATCAGGAAATGAGAGCTCCAGGGTCAGCTCTGCCATTTAATTAGCTCCAATTTGGGGGAGGGGAGATTTATTTAACTTCTATACTATTCAGTTTGTTCATCTGTGAAATGAGGATAGTACCAGTGATGTGAAAGTCAAATGGGGTAATACATGTGAGAGTGCTTTGCAGATTCTAATTTTCTGGCAAGTGTTAACAGCAAGTATAACAGCCCACGTAACAGCTCTTGACCAGGGAAATAACCAAGTGGCATGCGGACAGCCGGAGAACAGCCGACTTCTGACTTCGGACCCCCCCTTCCTTGTTCTCCTCCAGTTTTTATACCCTTGGTAGGACTCAAAAAAGCGTCCAATCAGCAACAAGCTTTAACATCCAATCAGCAACAGTGGGATTCAAAAAGTACCCAATCAGGATCACATGAGCAGCGTGGCCAGAGGACGTATGTTGGCGGCCCAGCACCCAGCACGGCCTGACCGGCAAACGGGGCCCCAGCAGCTCGCGCCCGCCGGCCATGGCCTCCAGCCGGTCCCGCGCAGCACCAGCCCATGGGGATGCTGGAGCGGGGAAGCGGCGAGCGGCTGCATCCCGGCACCCGACGGTTTTCCCAGTCACTAACACAGCGTGAAATTTTGGTTCTGAAAACAAAAATGTCTAGGCATAATTCAGCTGAAGTTTACGGTACAGATCCGGGTTGCTGGGCTCGACACTATTCACACTCAGGAAATTGCTGGGGAGGTAAATTGGTGCATGGAGTCAGCATTGTACGCGCTTACTTTTCTTTACGTATTTATGTAATAATTCAGTAAGCATTTATTGAATATACACTAGGTACCAGCTACTCTTCCAAGCACTAAAGATATAAATAAGAATAAGTTGTAGTTTTTAATATTAAAAAATAAGCCGTAGGTACTGATGATGGCAACAGGAGGGGCCAAGGACTCCAACAAAGGGTCAGGAAAACCTTCCCAGAAGAGATTTTGGAGATTAAAAAAAATCTGGAAATGCATTCAGCTTTCACCACTTGCCATGGGCAGGCTGTTTAGCTTCTCTGAGTTCGTTTCCCTGATTGTGGTGAAGATGAAGGTCAATAATATCCACCTCCAGTATTGTTATGAAGAGTAATTTAGATATTATGTGTAGAAAACTAGGTATACTGGTCACTTAATAAATGTTAGTTTTCTTCTTTCCCTTTGTTTTCTCAAATCTCTTTATTGGACACAAAACTAATCAAGCACATTTATTATTGGCAAACAGACATTCAGTCTCTTTGTATGATGAACAAATACTGGAAAACTGGTGCCCAAAGAAAATAAACTGGCCCAGAAGCTGCTTTTTTAAAAAAAACTTTCATTATCTCTTATTTCTACTGTAGTGCAATTTGTGAATCCTTAAAAGTAAATTTTTAGATCCTGTTTGTCCACATCATTCACTGAAAATATTTATACAAGAACAGAGTGGCAACAGTAAAGACTCTCCAAGCATCCACGGAGTTACCTTGGCAAAGAGCATCAGCAAATCCCAACCTTGGGGCTTGGGTCGCATTTGCAGGAAACAGAAACCGACAGTTTCCCTGTGGATGGTCTTGTCCTCTAAACAATTTTGAAACTCCTTAATCTCTCAAATCCATCTGAGTGCTTATGGGCAGTACTCAAGGAGAACGGTTCAACGTCATGTAAAAATATTACTCAGACTTTAAAGACAGAGCTTGCAGCTAATTTGAGAGCAATGCATGGGCTTTTCCTAACAGAAGAGTACAAGGTTAGAAATAAAATAAAAATATAAAAGTCATGGGCTTTGGAGTCAGGTAGCCCTGGGTTTGGGTTTAAATTGTTTTATCATAGCTGAAGGGTTTGGGAAGTGTGCTATTTTCCCAGGACTTCTGGAACCAATTGCTACAAACTTAGTGGCTTAAAACAACACAAATTATTTATGTTACTATTTAAGATGCCAGATGTCTACGATGGTTCTGTGGGACTGTGTTCCTTCCGGGGAGGGCGAATGAAGAATCCACTTCCTCACCCTTTCTAGCTCTAGAGGCTGCCCACTGTCCTTGGCTTGTGGCTCCTCCTCTATCTTCAGAGCCCGCAGCTCAGCGTCTCCTCTCCTCTCCTCTCTGAACTTCTGTCCCCCTATAAGGTCTTGTGATTACGTGGGATGACCTGGATAATCCACGATAAATCTCCACATCTCAAAATTTTTAGCTTATTCGTACTTGTCCCTTTTGCCAGGCAAGTCTTCCTTTGCCTATGTCCTTAAATTTCAGGGATGAAACATGGACATCTTAGCTCACAGCAGGGAGCACGGTGTTTATTGTCTCACTTATCCTTGACGCGAGACTTGCAATAGTTCTTACTGCATAGGGCTGTTATGAGAAATAAACAAAAGAGTGTACGTTAGTATTTAATAGCACTATAAAAATGATTTCTTTATTAAGTGATCTAGGAACTTTGACCACATTAGTGCAAAAAGTAGATCTGATTCCTGCTCTTGGTGGAGACAGACTTTAAATGAGTAATCACAAGAATAAATGTAGGTTTGCAAACTCTAGTGAAGCCCTACTAAGGAATAGTAATGGATATATTGTCAAGGATCGGGAAGGCCTCGTAGCTTTTAGTTGAGACTTTATGAATAACTAAGAATTACCTAGCTGAGATAAAAACTACAGAAGAACATTCCAGAAAAAGAAAAAATGTGTGCAAAGCCCCATGGCAGGAATGAGTGTGGTGCATCCAAGGAATCTGAAGGCATAAAGACAGGGAAGAGTGAAAAAATATGATGCTGCAGAAATAGTAGAGACCACCGCAGTTCAAGCTCAAAAAGGCCATGCTAAGGAAGACAAGGGGCTTGTCCTAAGAGTGACGGGTAGAGTAGTCAGGCAGGTTGCTTATTGGGTGCCGTGTGGGGACCTCAGAGCACAAGTGGAACCAGGAGTGCTCGGAAAGAGACTTGGTCTCGGTCCAGGTGAGAGAGGACAGAATGTCACAGGTTGAGACCGAGCTGGCAGCAGAGGCTTTACTGAGGTGTGCCCCTGGGATCCACGCCTGCAGATGGGAAAGAAACAGGGCCGAGCAGAAGGAGATCTCAGCCTATTCTGGTAGATTCTCTCAAGTGTAGATGACTATTCAGAGCAGGGATGGACCAGCAGGGTGAGATTTCACACAGTCACGTAGGTCCGCCTCACCAAGAGGGGGACAGGGTCCCCTTAGGTGACGTGACCCTTTTCAGTGGTGGCAGTCCCCAAAGGGGGCTGATAGCTGAACATCTGGGGACATCTTAAAGGGAGTTCCAGGTCGTGTATCACCCACCATATGGAGGCTTGGTGTAAACAGTGGTGATGGAAATGGAGAGAAAGTAGATGGCTTTAAGAAATACTTTTTAGATAGAATTGACAGACCTAACTGATATATTATACACAGGGGGAGAAAAAAGGGGAGAGATCTAGATGATAGACAAGTTTCAGAGTTTTATAACAGAATAGATATTTGTACCATATTTTTATATATTTGTATTGATTTGTTAGGTAAATAAATGAGTCTATACTTCAGAGGATAAGTCTAGGCTGGGACTCAGAATGTGGGGGCTGTCAATTACTAGGGGACAATAAAAAGCAAGAGCCCACGTGAATGACCCCAGGAAAGAGCATGGCATGAGAAGGCTGATGAAGTCTTGATTAATGACAAGAATTAACATGGGCTATGTAAATTTCTTGTCGCTGTGCTTGTTTCGCACATAATAAAAACTCAGTAATTCCCTGTTGCCATAATAATTCTTTTCATTAATGAGAAAAATAGACTGCCACGAAAGTGTGCTGTATCCGCCAGCAAATCCACAGTTGTAGACAACAGAACACAGGGGTCTTGCGAGGAAAAACCGGGAAGCACATCAGCTGCGTGGTTGGCCAGCTGAGTCTTTCGTGGAAGCGTGGTCGTGGTCATAAGGGGTCACCCTGGCCCTGGTGCCCCATCCTTCCGCGATCCTCTGGGCTTTCCCTGCCCAATGCACCCAGAGTCGGATCCGTTCTCGCGCCTCACAACGGCTTCCCTAGTGGAAGCCTTCGTCATCGCCTGCGTGGGTCATTCCCAAAGTCCCCTAACTGGTCTTCTTGCTCCCACTCTCTGCTTGTCTCCCTAAAATCCATTCTTGACTAAGAAGTGACCGTTATCTTTTAAAATTACAGGTAAAATCATGCCATTTCCAGGCTTCGAATTCTGCAAAGGCTGCTCATCTCAGACAGAGCGAAAGCTGCATCCACAGCCAAGGCTGAGGCTGCACGCCTGGCCCTGCCCCCTCCCACTGCCTGCCCACCCTGGTTTCACCTGCTCCTGTTCTGCCGTGTCCACTCTGCTGCGACCACGCTGGTCCCTGGCTGTGCTTCCTGCCATCTGTGCTTACTCTTGTCTCCAGGCCTCTGCACTTGCTGTTCCCTCTGCCTGAACTGCCCTTCCTACAGGTGTCTGCACAGCTGACCCCTCCCCCATCTTCTTTGTCACATTTTAAAAACCTGTCCCTGAATATCCTATGAAAGTCTCAAGCCTCCCCTGCATTCATCACTTTCTGAAATCATGCATATTACAAATGTACATATCTCTATTGTCTACCTCCCAGTAGAACATAAACTTCATTCTTTGGTTTGGTTTGGTTTATTGTTGTATTTCCCATTCCTAGAAAGGTTCTGGCTAATAATATGCTTGTGATAAATATTGATTTGAATAATGAGTGGATTAATGAATGAATGAATATATAAGAAGAGTCCATAACTCAATTTTCTAGTGAGGTACCTACCATGTCTCTTTTTGTGCCTTTTCTAGATATGACTTAACTAGCTGGTAAGAAAATGAAGACCAGTCCGGATTTGTTAGAGGGCTAGAAAGTGGACCAGATGTGGTCCACCTGAAGGGAACACTCTGGGACCCTTTGAAGCTGACATTTAGCATATGACAACTCCATACACCAGTGGGGACACTGGCTGGCTGAATATTGTGGAAGTCAGGAAGAACAAATTTAAATTCTGCCAAAGAAGGTATTGCTCTATGTCTGGGTAATGCCAAAATAAATTTTAAAACAAAAGGTCAACTAATTCCATTTCAGTACTATGTATAATCAGGTACATGAAGTGCCTGATTAACTTTTCCTCCCCACTTTTTGATCACCACTATTATTGATATATACACAAGCCTAAGGAGATACTGTCTATTGTTATTACTATTACAAAATTACAGTTTTATTCAGTGATTACAGACCAGCATTTTCATACGGTCTCTGAACAATCCTGGTTTCGGGTTGTGTCGTGTCAGCATTTCGTAGGTATAATTCCATTCCACGGGCTGCCGTACCTCAAATTGTCCCTGATTGTTCAGTTTTCTCCCAGTAGAGCAGGAGTTGCCTGTGGCAGGGACATCCAAAGGGCACCCGCGCAGGCTGCCAAGTGTTTGACGTGCACTTTAACAACTTCTCTGGGAATTAAAACTGGCCTGTGGTTAGCAGAAGCCCTTGTTCGATTGTTGTTTGGAAAGATTTTGAAAGTCTAAGCTGCCTTGTTTGTGTCTTATCTTTGCAGCTTCCTGTTTTCAGCTATATTTTAAAGAAGGACCCAAGTGGGTATAATACCATTGGCACAACGCGAAGCAAAAAGGAGTGCTGACAACCTGCCCCTCCCTGAACACAGCGTTTAGTAACATTTTACACAAGAGCAGGATATTGGCAACTCAACTGTTAAATCTGCCTCTGATTATTCTTCCTTGAGATCACTCTGATGTCATCAGTGTAATTTGAGCCTTGGAGCTTTTGTTCACACTTTAAATAGCAGTCCCGGAATGACTCTGCTACACACTCTCTGGAGAGCCCGGAGCTGCATTCCGGAAGATCCCCACATCGATGAGAGCAAAGCGGGGCCACCCAGCCATCACCATGTCCACGTCGCTGCGGGTCAGCCCGTCCATCCACGGCTACCACTTCGACACAGCTTCTCGCAAGAAAGCCGTGGGCAACATCTTTGAAAACATAGACCAAGAGTCTCTACAAAGGCTCTTCAAAAACTCTGGAGACAAGAAAGCAGAGGAGAGAGCCAAGATCATTTTTGCCATAGATCAAGACTTGGAGGAGAAAACACGAGCCTTGATGGCCCTGAAGAAGAGGACAAAAGACAAGCTTTTCCAGTTTCTGAAACTGCGGAAATACTCCATCAAAGTTCACTGAGGACGAGAGCATGGATAAGGATGTTATCGAGAACGGACATCCAAAGACCAAGTGAGTTTGTGTGACTCTAGCACGTGCGGCGTTTGCTGCCGCCTTGCAAGTGTCTCTTCTGTCGGGACTCCAGAGTCCGGAGAGGGACCGGAGCCCGACGGCTCGCGACACAGACTCCAGCCAGTTTCATTCCTGTGCTGTCACAGTGGAGAGCAAAGTGCTTCAGCAAGGATTTGAGAACTCTCCCTGCAGGAAAGGACTGATGCTGAGAGAAGAGTCTGGACAGACGTAAGGAGAGATGAAGAGAACAGATGGCTGGAGATGACTTGCATCCAGGGCCACTTTGTCAGGCCCTAGGACTTAAATTTAAAATGAACTTTTTATTTTTTTTTAACCAAACTGGGTAGGGGGAGAGGGAGGGAGAGGGAGAACTGGGAGAAAGGATACCATGCATACATTGTTTACTGAATTTTTTTATCTGAATGTTCAAAATGTCGCCAAGCCTCAATGTTGTCTGTTGGTATAGAGTTTTAGAGATCAGTAATTGATTATTTATTTGCATTTATTACAATGCCTGGAAAAGTGCACCACATGGATGTTAAGTACAAATTTAAGATAACTAAGATAACTTCAGCAGCTTAGTAAAACCATATGCCCCCTTTTGGTTTGTAAAGGGTTTTATGTATTTCAAACAGGTTGCACAAAAGTTAAAATAATGTGGTCCTTTATGAATCCAAAGTACTGTGAAAAAACTATAATTTTTTTTATCTTCTGACTAATGCTAAAACATGATCTAAGTAAATTTCATAGAGTTACTGCAGTAAGCATTAGGAAGTGAATATGATATACCAAATAGTTTATAAAGATGCTATGGTTTCTATAATTTATTATACATGGCAAGTGATATGCAACTATAATAAATTATTATAAACTTAGCTGGTCTTGGTCTGTGATGTTTGTTCTCAAAGGAAAAAATAAGATGGTAAATTTTGATTATTATATATTTTCCTAAAGTTTTATCTCTAAAAAAAACAGGGTATTTTTAGAGTAGCTCTACATTAATTACCAAACTTTTTCCAAACAAATTCTTATATCAAATATCTGGGAAGTTTCTCTGTCCTAATCTTAAAATATAAGAGACACATATAGAAATTCATAGATTGATTCAACAATATTACTGTTTATGTACCCATTAAAGGTGAGTTTTAAAAGGCTTTTTCTTCATATTTTTGAAATTTTTCCTCTGTGATTACATTAGCTATGTACATATTTTGGGTTTAGAGTCTGAATTATGGTCAAGATTCTGTGGATCATCGCTGTTTATTTAATACAAACAAATATAGGAATACCATTACCATGTCTTTGCTTATTTCCTCATAAAATTATAATAAAATATTTATAGGAAGGCATACAAACATGTCTGCTGTGCTTTCCTAACCAAAAGAAATAAAAATTTCCCAGAAATTAAGCATTTAAGAAACACCTACAAAATTCTTTTTCAAAATGCTGATCACAGTGAAACAAAACAAGTGAAATATCTAAAATCTTTCAGGAGGGTTACGAGTTAGGATGTTAAATACTACATTTTTAAAAAGGAAATCAAGTGGTAAAAGTCTATTTTCCAATATTGACTCATTCACTGAAGATATTAAAAATCAGACCATTAGAAAAGTTCTTTCCAAGAGAACATCCATGAGCATCATGAATTACTTACTATGCAGAGGTGTGTGTGTGTGTCTCTGTGTGTGTGTGCGCGCACGTGTGTGTATGTGTGTGTGTGCATTTTTTTGGGAAGAGTATTCATAATCTTCACCAAATTTTCAAAGATAAGCTTGACACCAAATAAAGTTAAAAACAAAAGAAGGGTTTTGACAGGTGAGAGGTTCGGTCGGTGGTGGTGACACACGACCAGGGTACCATTTTCCCTGCCTCGTGAACTGAGTCGGCTTAACGTTCTCTGCGTGTGCTAGAAATAAGCTTCCTGCTCCCAGCAGGGCCCATCACTGAAAAACTTTAAGTTATTTTTTATTCAGAGATTGTAGTAATGTCTTGGATGCTGAACATAGTTCAACGGTTGAATTTATTATACATACTCTTAACTAGCTCCTCTGCCACTGTTGTTTTCAATAGAGCACAATGTGTATCTTACCCTCTCTTCGCATTGCCATATATTAAATTGTTTTCTTGCAGTATATTACATTATCTTCTGATTTCAAGACCATAACATGCAAATTAAAAAGCAATTTGTACACAATCCACAGCAGTGTGGAGAATAAAAACTCTTCCAGTAGATTATTACAAACATGCTCTCTTTCCCCTTCTAGAGAACAAAAATTGGAGTCAATGTGGTTGCACAGGATGATTTTTAGCTTTATAATACATATATTATTTAATGTGAGGTGAAAACCAATATCATTAGAACAGGGAGGATGAGTTCAGTTCAGAATTTCATCTATGGCAAGGGATAGCCAAATATACCTCAAGACACCTCACTGTAATAGAAGAAATAAAAGCAGCAAAGGTGAAATGGCTCATTAATAATATTTATATCAGAATAACAATTAACTTTCATTGAGTGTTTACTATTGGTCAATTTTCTAAGTGTTTTTTTGTGTATTAAACCACTTAATACTATGACATATAAGATAAGAGCAAGTGCATATATTTTTTTGTGTGCGTGTGTACATATATGTAGTAATAAAACTAAAGCACAGAGAGATATAGTAACTTGGCCAATGACACACAGCTGAGTCTAGGAATTAAGTCCAGAAAGCCTGGCCTTCATTGCTAGCCACCACGCTAGACTGCTTCTCTAGGAGAAACCAAGCTTCTTTTTCCTTTGAAGCGACAATTACTTCTACACTAGTCGATCAGGAAGACAAGAAGGCATGGCCTCCGAAAATTCACTTTTACCTAATCTGTGTCTATGTATTTGGCATTTGTACAACATGGGGAAAGATTCATAGTTTACTAATTTTAACTGTATCGAGGTTTTGCTTAGATGCAGCCTTTGAAGCCTGCAGTTAAAATAACACTCGTATTAGCACCTTGGAACCGAAGCCCACACCTAAGTTTTCTTCCAGTCATTCAGGATGGTGGTCTTGGTTTGCATACTGGGAAGACTGGAAACCATGATTCATTATTTCCTTCACTCCTTCATTGCCTGGTCAGCCACAAAAGAGGACTTGTCTAGCAGACAGGATTTACTGAGAAAGGGGTCCAGGGTATATGATTGACTACTTATTTTTTCCATTGTCAGAGGGTAATCAGAAGATGCAACTGATATCTCTGTGGAAAGTCTTCCCTGCTGATAAACAGATAATTAAGCCATGGTCTGGGAATTGTGTGTCCTTGCAGAGTACCTCATTGACCCTTCTCGAACGCCTGACCTCAAGTGATCCTCCCGCCTCAACCTCCCGGAGTGTTGGGATTACAGGTGTGAGCCACTGCCCCGGCCACACTGACTCTTCTATACTCCATGTAGGGGGTTCCCAACTTGGCAGAGGATTTAGTTAGCTCTTTTTCTCACATGCTGGGAATTGTAGAGAGGAAGAAGCATTTGTACCTTATTCATTCATTCAACAAAAATATGATTTTAGCACCCATATGTGTGGGCCAACATGGCCAGAATGCATCCTTGTTCTCCTTGTCAGAAAAGCCAGAAAATGTTTTAAAATGCAAATGAATGAATAATACTGTGAGATACACGACAGGAGTTTAAACAGGATACTACGGGAGCATAAGGGAGAAATTGTGTGTCTGAGTGTGTGCATTTGGTGAGAAGCAGAATTGAGGAAATCTTAACCCAGCCTGGGGAGATACTAGAAAATTCCTTAGAGAGTTTTCTAATGTGTCAAATTAGAAGAGAGTAGAGTAGAGAGTAGTAGTTGGGAGAGTAGAGAAAAAAATTTTCATTCCAGCCTTTGGGTAGAGCATTTGCAAAGGCAAAGAGGCAGGGAAGAGTGGGAATTGTTTGAGAATCTCCAGACAGTTCACTGTGACTCACGGCCTACCCGTTCCCAGGTAGTGGTTAAAAAGGCCGCTGGTCCTTAAATGACAGTGTAAGTATTAGTTTCATTCTGAAGGCAATAGAGAAACACTAAGAACTTTAAATAGAGGAGTAACATTTACTGCCTAACTACTATGTATTGAGCCCTAGGAAAAGATCCAGTTAATATTTTGAAAAATAATACACCGTCTAGCAGTTGAACTCGTGGTCAGATTCTATAGCGATTCTTCCAAAACTCTGTAGCCTCACAGTTGGTCCACTGAAGTGAAAAGCCATATAGGAAGTTTGCGATTCAATAACAATGCGTAGCTGTGTGGCAGCTCAAGATGAAACGGAGTGAAAGGTTATGGAAGAAAGTGCTGTGAGGCCAGATTGAGGAAACAGCAAGCTAATATGTTTGATCCTTATAATAAGTCTTATTATTTAACAAGTATCATAAATAAGTGGCTACTAAGCTCTCTTCTCTTTTCACTTGAATACCTCTCCTGCAAGCAAAGTTTCCAGATATTTTGAGTGATTATCACAGGTGCATGCAAATGTATTCTACCTCCATGTGTGTGCACATTGACAGAGGATGTGCTAAGTCCTGGCACAACTATGTTACAGAACTTAGGAAATAAGCATCTTGTTCAGTAGGTTTAGCAGTGGTTTAAAAGAAATGGATGAGTAGTCAGAAGACTTTTGTTGTACCCATTTCTCCCCTCCTCCTCCCCCCCACGCACATACACACACATGCACAGGCACACACACACATGCACAGACACACACATGCACAGGCACACACACGCACAGGCGCACACACGTGCACAGACACACACATGCACAGGCACACACGTGCACAGGCACACACGTGCACAGGCACACACGCGCACAGGCACACACATGCACACCCACGCACACGCACACACATGCACAGGCACACACGCGCACATGCACACACGTGCACAGGCACACACATGCACACACACACATGCACAGGCACACACACGCACAGGCGCACACACATGCACATGCACACACGTGCACAGGCACACACGCACACAGGCACACACGCACATACACACACGTGCACAGGCGCACACACATGCACACACACACACATGCACACGCACACACACTCACATGCACACACATGCACAGGCACACACGCACATACACATACACAGGCACACACAGGCACACATGCACAGGCACACACGCACATACACACACGTGAACAGGCACACACACATGCACAGGCATACACACATGCACAGGCACACACACATGCACAAACACACACACGCACATGTACATGCACATGCACACAGTAGAGATGTGCATTACTACCAGGAGCACATCTGTTCCCTTTCCTGAACTTTTGTTTCCTAGTCTGTGGGCAGCAGCATCGTGTTGAGCAAACACCACCAGACTGAGTCAGGAATGCTGGGGTTTTTCCCAACTCTGCCTTGGACAAATTCCTGTTTAATCTCTGGGTTTCATCTATAAGAAAAAAAAAGTTTGACTGGATGAGGTCCGTGACATCGTTCAGCCCTCACATTCTGCATCAGTGGGAAAAAGTAACTGTGCCACCCCACGGCAGGATGTCTTTCTGGATCAGCTGGTGATGCACATGTGGTAGGAATGGATCTTAAATACACCAAGAGCCTAATTTAAAAGTTCTGGTCTTTAGCAATGGCTGCTGGAGGAACTATGTGAGGAAAATCACTTTCTACGGATCCATCTGAGCTTTTTAATGGTCTGCCTTTGTGCTGGTTGGCTGCTGCCCACATCCAGGGCCAGCTGTCAGTATTTTAACTGTCTCCTCGGCATCCAAGCAATGGACAGAGTCACTGCGACCATCTTCACTGTTGGTTGCAGTCACCCATAAAATTTAAAAAATATAGATTCCTGGTCCCAAACTCTCTGGATATTGTTTTAGTACTAGGTATTTTTACAGAGCACTATAGTCAACTCTAAAAACATCAGATGTATGGAACCCTTTTTTATGTTACATTGGCTCTTCTGTTTGTAATTTAAGACCAAAAAAAGGATTTGATTTCATGGCATTGGTTAGAGTTTTTCTTACCATATTAATTCTCTCATTAATTGAAAATGACACCCCCCCCAAAATACTGAGGAGAGTATAATTACTTTTGAATGTTAATAATTATAGTACATATTTATGTTAATTCTGAGATTTTTTTCCCTTGAATTTTGTTCCGATATTTATCTACTATGATACATATATGTTTGACCAGGAGAAAAGCTTGTGCTTCTTATCACTACCTTTTCTTTTTATTTTCCTACAATTTGTCTTTGTTTGTTATTTAGACCCAGATTTTATCATCTGAAAGGTTTGGGAGGAGTCCTGCTGACCGCGAGCGTCCTGGGAGCCTGAAGTGCTGGGCTACGGAGCATTGTTCTTTACTCTGATATTGCAGAATACTCAGGGCGGGGCAGTTGTTTCCAAGCTGACGCCTACCAGAACCTCCTGGGGACATTTCAGACTCCAGGCCTCTGGACTTAATGATGTGGAATTTCTGGGGCTGGGCACCTGTGCGCTCCGCGCTTCCATCGCTCCCCAGGTGATTGCGCTGCTCAGAGAACCACTGACCTAGATTAACGTCACAAACTGTGCGTGGTGTGAGGACGTGGCTCATTTCGATTTATCCACATCTCTCTGCCCTGGGCACCCTGCAGGCCTCGGTACATTCTGGAACAAACAGTTGATGCAAGATGTGACCAGCACTGTACCACAGAATACATTATTCCTGTTATCTCTAATTCAAATAACACCTTTATTTTGATTTTGCTCTAAATTCTATTTGTCGTATGAAATCTTTCCGGATCATACTAACCCACGATCATCCCATCATTACCTAAACTCCAGAGGGCAGGTAGTTCTGGCCACCACAGTGCATTTTTCAAAAGAACGGAAGGCCTCTCCCCTACTAAACGTCTTTGCTGCTCGTTTGCTAGTCTCGAGTCCGGACAGGTTTGTCTTTCGAACAGGACGGCTTGGCACTAGCAGCCACTTACATAAGTTAGGATGCAGCAAGTATCCTCCACTGAGGTCATGTGGTTTTGATTTTAAGAGGAATGTAGCAGAACGGAAGACCGACACCAGGGATGGGGCGATCTGACTTGCTGAGGGAGAAAACAACCCAGGTAGCAGGAAACAGCTGCTCCTCGCCTTCCCAGCCCTGGTCCTGGCTGTCGGGATGGCTTGGTGTGCGCACAGCTCCGGGGCAGTAGAAAGGCCAACAGAGCTGAGCGCAGGGCTCATGAAGACCTGGATTCTAACCCTGCCTTGGCCACTTACTAGTTATGTGTAAATTTTGAGTCAATTATTTAATCTCTTGCAACCTCCCTTTATCATCTATAAAACACGGATAGTAACACCTTTTGCATTTGTTTGCTTGGGCTGCTGTGACAAAGTGCCACCGACTGGGAGCCTTAAACAACAGACATTTACTCCCCCGCAGTTCTGCAGCTGGAAGTCCGAGATCTTCTGAGGCCCTGCTCCTGGGCTTGCAGGTGCTGTCTGCCCCCTGAGTCTTCGTGAGGCCTTCCCTCTGTCTGTGCCCAAAGTTCACCTTTTATAAAGACACCAGTCACAGGGCCACGCCAATGACCCTATTTTAACTGAATCATCTCTTTCAAGGCCTTGTCTTAAACACAGTTGCGTGCGGAGGTATTGGGACTGAAGACGTCGACATGCAAATTTGGGGGGGGCGGGGGGGGGAGACACCGTCTACTCCTAACGCCTCTGTGGTTACTTCTGTGTTTGTCACAAGCATAGCATAAGGTAAACATGGAAGTGCCGGGGCGTTAGGCCTGGTCTCTGTCAGGGGAAGGGTCTTGGGGACAGGGCCAGCGCTTTGCTCATGGCCGGCTGTTGCAGAGCTTCCGACACAGAGCCTAACGCGGGTTAGGTACTGAGAGTGTGTTTTGAATGTGAACAAACACACACGACTCAAAAATGAGGTATTTGTGTGTTAATCTCTGAAATCAGCATCTATATCTTTTTTGTCTGTTCAGCGTTTCAAAGGAGGGCCCAGTCCACAGTGCGCCACTGGCACGGAATACCTGACCCGCGGCGTCACTCACGGTCCTCGGAGGCAGAGCCCGCCGGGCTGGCAGTCTGTGGTGCACACTTCCGCCACTAAGAGCTCTGCTTGCTTCCGCTTTCCGCGAATGGCTTCCGAACGTCAGGGGGTGAACAGGTCTCGGAATATCTGTGAGCCACGTTTGCTGCTAGTGTCCCGTCCTGTTGTTCTTGACGTAGTTTTTACAGCTCTGGTTATGGATCTGAGATGGAAAGTACCATTTTGTCCTATTCCCCTTCCAGGGTCAGAGTCCTAGTTAGTCACTGCCCCGACTCGGGCATGTCCCTGGGTGAAAGCAAAGAAGGGGGGAGGGAGCAATGCAGGGAAGGTCCAGAAACTGCAAGAGACATACAAGGAAAAGGCTGTGCTGATCACAAAGGTAATTTAATACATCTTACCTTATATAGTAAGAATTTCAGCATGAAAGGAAAGGGTTTAGGGAGCTCCCTAATCTGCGCTTGAGACACGTGGGAACCTCTGTGGAATCAAGCCTTGCAACATGTTGTTAGGAACCAAATGCCATCAGCTATTGCCTAATTTCAATTGGGAAAAAAAACCCAAATGTAAACCATACCATCTGTTAAGACCATGTTACTATGGCACCAAACAATCATTTAATAAAATGAACCAACTCAAATAAATCAGCAGGCAAGTGGAGATACTGTGTAGGCAACATAACAATCTGAATGTCTGGTTGTCAACTCTAAATTGTCACAGTCACGGTGAGGAGGCCTAAGCTAGTGCTGCCGTCTCATTCTACAGATCTTCATGGTAGAAGATGACGACACCTTTGTCTTCACCGTGTTCACAGGGTCGGAAGGCCACGGGATCCTTCCATGACCTGGCCTGCATAGGGACTCTGCTCCATCCTTGAAAGGCATCAAGGCCAGGATCCTGTACCCACTAAACAGATTTCACACCTATTTCTGTCCCTATTCCTTTATAGCTTGTTCATATTATTTTCAGCTGATATAAGAAATAGGTTAATTTTTCTCTTTCTGTAAGATACTGGGCTGTTAGGCTAACGGTTGTTTTCTAGCTTCTGTCCATTGTTTGCTTGCTGATCACAGCTGGCCGCAGGGCATTACGGGTTGAAACAAGATGCAGAGGAAAAGCGCTGAGTCCGGAGCCCATCGGCTAGAACTCAGCGCAGGTTAGAACCAATCAGGGGCAGGGTGAAATAAAATACTGGGGAAAATGGCAGATGGGGGGGTTCACCAATCACGGTAAAGGGCAAATGCATGATCAGCGCGCAGAACCAATCAGCAGGAGCGTTATTAGCGCGAGAACAGTTCGTGTGCGCGGAGTATAAGAAGCCCCCTCCCCCGTGGTAGGGCGTCCCTGCCCGCACAAAGAGACCACTGCGCTGGTGCTCTTGGGCTTGGACCCTAGCTAGCTAGATAATAAAACTCCTTTTGGTGATTACAGCCTCGGTGACTCTGTCTCTCTGTCCCGTGGAACTGCGGAATCCGGCTCTAACATTTCAACTTCAGAGGCTCCATGTTTCTGTGAAAGTGGTTTGCAAAAACTGTAGACGAGTGAGACTGAGATGGTTGCTTGAGCAAGACAAGGGCACGGCTGACAGACTGTCACTCGAACTCTGCTCTTCAGCTAAGAAAGGGCAAAAACTCTATATTCTGGGCAACAAGGTTGAGAGACTTGGGAAAACTCACCCTAACAAAACTCACAGTCTTCAACATAAACAAACAAGGACCACTGATTTATTCATTTATGGGAGAAATTTAACTGCCAAGCAGGGCAAAAAACTATATGTGAAAGCAAAGGTAGATCTAGAGTCTTGAGGACGACTTCTCCACGGCTTTGGCGACGTTTGAAGAACTCGCCTCACAGCACATGCCTTGTATCTACTTACTGCTACAGCAGTTAGCTTTTGCTGCATGAAAAACCATCCCAATACTTAGTGACTTAAAATGACAAACACTCTTTTCAGCTCATGGTTCTGTGGATTGCTTAGGGGTTCTTCTGTCCTGAGCCAATTCAGCTCTGCTGGGATCTCGGAGACATCTGCAGCCAGCGGGTGGCTGGATGATACAGGGTGACCTCACTCACCTGTCTGGGGATTGGTAGGCGGTGCCAGGGTGTCTCACTGTCTTCCCGCACATGTTGCAATCTGCCACGGTAGCATCTAGAGGCCCTCGCGACACCAGTGCGAGATCAGCAGTTGTCAAATTCTGCCTTTCTCTCTGCCCTGCGTGTAGACACCATACTCACCACCCACCTTCTTTGTGGCGTTATCTTTTGTGGAACAGGGTACACTATAAATAACCACATTTTCCCTTCCTCATGCAAGTCACACTCCAGGCCTTCTTCCCTGGGATCAGGTCCCGCTTAGATCATAACACTTATCACTCATATAGAAATTTGGTTCAAAGATCTCAGTTGCTCTTATAGAAATACTATTTCACTCACTCCCATCACTAGCTAATTTCTTTCAAATGGTGTGAATGTTACCAATATAAAATTCAGAGAAGAGTCATTACTGTTTTTCTATAATTCATGATGGTACAGGAAGGCGGAGACTTTACTATTACCCTCACGTACCAAAGGCAGTGCCAGAGCAGTTTGCAGGATAAGCAGATTTCTGAAAAATCAAAACTGCCCTAAACCACACATTTTTAGTGCCAACTTTTTAGTGAAATATATGTGTACATGTCACTGAATATCTGAGTTTGTCTCTCTTACTGACCTCACTGTGTGGAAAGGTTTTAAAATTAACTGCTCAAAACGCCTGTTCTATTCTCTGGAATAGTGGACATGGAGGGACATTAGCTTGGGGAGACAGACTGACTCAGGGAAAAGAATTAATGGAAGCACATGGCCCCGCAGGCAGGAAGTGCTTTGATAGGCCGTTTCCTCTTTTTGTTACCAGGGAGCCCTGACAATAGACTCCACCTAGGAGCAGCTGTGCTCTCCCCTTAGGATGATCGCAGCACTTTTCCTTGTCAGACTTGGAGTCTGCACCAGCAAGTGCTCAGGAAGGGACAAGCACAATGTCGGGGACCTGCCCTTGAGCTTCCAAGCTGCATGGTGGGTGGAGACGTCGCCCCTAAGACACACGAATCCCTTTGGCACACACTTCAGGAAGACCATCTGCTTCTGTTGTTCCTCTGACCTTTTGTTAGGACCCACCCTAAATTGGAAAGAAATTACCAGAAAAAACTAAAGCCTAAAGCAGTCTTAGACCCTGTTGTCAAAGCAAGTCAAATGAGCAAGTATTGATTTAGCACCTAACATGTGCCCAGTATTATGCTAGATGTTGACCATGGAAGGAAAAATAATATTTTTCAGTTTCAGGACTATATAGGAGGCTGACTAATTTCATTTAATCTTTTCAACATTTTTGCAAGGCAAGTATTATTATCCCCATTTTACAGATTAAAAAACTGAGGCTCCAGAGGCTCACCAACTTTCCTGATGCCATCTAACTTCCTAGGGTGGGAGAGTACAAAATAAGAATTCTCTCGCAATCTCACCTATGACTTCATTTCAGCCCTGATGCATCCCTCACTCTGATGCTTACCAGTTTGTTTCCCACTCTTGCGTTCAATGTTTAAGAGGCTCTGTGACCACTGGGAAGGAGGAGACCTGGTTCTAGCCCCACGAGCATGCGTGGCACAGGGCGAGTCGCTTGGCTTGCCAAGTTTCAGCTGCTTCTGTGACACAAGAGTCTAGGACAACCCTTCTAACTCTTAAATTTGTACCTGTGTTATAAAATATAATATATATCAACCAGACAAAAGAGGAAATAAAAATTTTTTAAAAATTAAAATAAAAGAATAAAAATATAAAAATAAAATAAAATATAATATGGACATCGCATCCATTAGGATGGCTGCTATAAAAAAAAACAAACCAGAAAATAACAAATATGGAAGAGGATGTGGAGAAATTAGAACCCTTGTACACCAGTGGTGGGAATGTATTAAATAAAATGGTAAAGCCATTGTGGAAAAGAGTATGGAAGGTCCTCGGAAAATTAATCATAGAATTACCATACAATTCAGTGATTTCACTTGTGAGTTTTACCTAAAAAAATTGAAAGCAGGGACTTAGATACACCACGTTCATAGCAGCAATATTCACATAGTCTAAAAGTGGGGACGACCCACATGTCCATCAGAGGATGAACGGATGAAGGAAAGTGGTACCTACATGCTGTGGAATATCACTCAGAAGAGGAAGGGAATTCTGACACTTGCTACAACATGGATGAACCTCAGAGACATTATGCTAAGTGAAATAAGCCAGCCACAGAAAGACAAATACTGTCTGAGTCTGTTTATATGAGGCACCTATAGTAGTCAAATCTATAGGGATTGGGGTTGTGGGGAGAAGAAATGGGGAGTTAAGTGTTTAATGGGCACAGAGTTTCCGTTTGGGAAAAGAAACAAGTTCTGGAGTTGGAATATGGCTGTTCAACAATATGAATGTACTTTACACCACCGAATTGTATACTTACAAATGGTTAAAATGGTAAATAAAACTAAAATTTTAAAAAAGGAAGTTTAAAGATGTGGTATGGATTTTAGCAACAAAACATAATAGTACTTGTTCTTATTTGAAATGTGTCGTCATTTGATTTCCTAGTTATTTTTAGGGGCCCTAAAATATTGCTGATTTTATAGACCTCCAGGGCGACTCAGGCCTCACTTGCAATATAAGCCACAGCGAAAAGGATGAGAAGATATTTTGACAGAGGGTGAGGAAAACAGCATTTCAAAGAAGGAGACTGCTTTATAACAAGATGCTATTTTGAGAAAAGCACTACATGTTCAAGAAAATCAGAATGATTTTCTAGAGCAGTGTTGCCGGAGCCCAGAGAGCAGGGACAGAACGTCACGAGCTGAAGTCAGGCCGGGCTGAGGCGCTGGGGACCAGGTCCCGTTCGCACGCAGAGCCATTGCAGGCTCCCACCGGGAGAGCGGCGATGCTCGTGTGTGTGTGTCTTACAGAAAGGTCGACCTGGCAGCGTTTTGTGGGAGAACAGCGGGCAGCAATAGCAAAAACTGTTCTGGGCAGCTACTGCCGTTGTCTGGGTTAGAATACGAGGCGTAGAGATGGAGAGAAGTACTCGGATGTCAGAGACAATTAAGGAGGAAGGACTGACAGACTGTGGAGATGCACTGGCTCAATCCTCGGCATTGTTTCTCCAATCAGTCGTTTCCCCCCGTGCCACGGTCACCTGCCCAGCCTCCATCGTCTCCCACTGGAGTACCACTGCCCGCGAGGCAGCTCACTGGCCTCCGCTCTGTCTGTCTGCTGCGGCCTTCATCACAGCGGGACTCAGCCTTCTGCAAGGCCGCTGTCCACACGTGACTTCCCCAACGCTTTCCAAGTCTGTGCCTTGCACTCAGTGCGCGGTCCAACGCCCTTAGTTGCACACTTTATGATCTGGTCTCTCTAAATTTACCTACTGCATCCCCTTGACATATTAAGCCAATCAAAAACGATTTCTCCAGCACCTATTACAGGCCAGATGCGCCCACTTGCTGCCGGGCATTCCCGCCGCTTCACGCCCCAGCATGCTGTCTTCCCTGACGCCCGCATCCTTCTTGCCGCTTATGCAAATACAGTTCTGCCTCTGTCCTGGAGCAGAACTCATTTCTTACATTTTCGCAAACCTTTAGCTTGTACTAACGGTTTCTACACCATCCTCAGGCATTGACATATTCTGCCATTAATTGCTGGTAAGGTTTTTGTATGTCTGTGGAAGCGGAAATTTTATTTTCTGTTGGGAAGGTGCTCGATAAGCAGAGTTGGTTGCACCCTGCCTCGAGGTGTGTGCTCCAGCCACACGGGCACAGGTGACCGTCTTCCGACAGTGCTTCTCAAGCTTTAAAGGGCGGACGCGTCACGTGGGCATCTTGTCAATACCGGATTCCGACTGGGGAAGTCAAGTCCGCCCTGAGACCTGGGGCTCTGCATTTCCAACAAGCTCGCAGGTGGGGCCAAAGCTGCTGGTCTACAAACCAAACAGAGCGGCAGGATGACTGTTCACACCTGAATATGCTCCCTGTAACGCCCCGTTCAAATCCTCTACGTTTATACGAGCTAAATCAAATGTCTTCCCTATGAAGATCATCTTCTCAACTTCAGGACTGGACACCAGTGCTGGTTTTTTTTTTTTTTTTTTTTTTTTTTTTTTTTTTTTTTTTTTTTTTTTCAGTCTGTAGCATATATTTCTCTCCAAGTCTTTTCTCCCAATGAATCGAAGGCTTTTTGAAGAAAGGACTTGGTCTAATGCACCCAGGTCCCTGGACGGTGTCTGTTACAGAGTTGGGTCTTCATAAGTATTTGCTCAGTTGAATTTGAACTTAAAATTCTATTGCATATGGAGTAAATGTGTGTGTATCGATATGCTTATGTGTGTGTGCATGTGTGTATATGTCAATGTAGGTAGACAAGATCAGAATACATCCACAAACCAGATCATTTTAGCATCATGAATTATAATAAAACATAGATTATAATTATCAGAAGGGGAGAAATCTACAATGTAAATTTGATGAAGACAAAACACGTTTTTGTAGGTCACTGGGTCCCCTCAGAGCCTAGACCTGTGTCTTGCACATAATAAATATTCAACAAACACTTGTTGAGTGCTAGATGAATGAAAGGAGCAGGTATTAAACTTCAATGTTATGAATAATCACAACTTTAACCCCTGCAAAATAAAGTGGTCAAAATAACTTTAGGATCTTTAATTTGCAGCAATAAAATAAAGACAAACAATATTTTGAACTTTTCTACTGAAGAAAAGAAGGACCAAAGAAACCTGAAAATCTTCCCCTAGAGTGAATTTTTTTTCACTAACATCTTTATGCATAGCAGCAAAACAAAATCTAAGACATTTTTCCATACGAATTTTTTTCTAAAATACCAAATTATTTTAGATCAACAAAGAATTTTTTTTTTACTATTAAATATCAAAGGAGACTCACTTAATTGCAAACATAAATGCTTTTTTCCTTGCCTCTGCTTCAATTTTGCTGAGGAGGAAGATTTTGCAGCTTTGCTTGGTACCAAAATAGCTCTGTTTTGCTGACTGCTATCATCCTCGCTGGGCAGGGCAATGATAATGAACTCAGAACACAGGAAGTTTACCATTTCACAGTATTAAAATAGAATTTCTATTACAAAGATACCTCTCTCACAAAGGAAAAGCAGCTAGAATTTTTAGTTTCTTCAATCTGTTGACATCACTATGCTGTATTAATACATTAAGGTGATATAATTAATTCTTGGGAAATATTGCTCCATTGTATATTTTTATTTGAATATTTAAAAAAAATAATTCGGAAACTTTTATTGTCTACTGAACATTTCTGTCAGCACGGCTTGGTGGGAGCCAATGTTAAACAACAGCAAACTTTTTAGAATTCCATGTTTTCTTGTAAAGAATTAAGTGGTAACTTAATTAGTTTTAGGCAGCAACATAATAGAGAGATTAGGAGTTGAGAATAACATTTGCTGAGTGTCTGCTGTCAACGGACTCGGTATAAATGCAGCCTCCTCCAGTCCTCGTGATAGTTCTCGCAGGGACCTGTTGTTTCCATTTACCAATGAGGAAACTGTCAGGGTGGTCAGGTCATTTGCCCGAGATCTTACCTAGTAAGGACAGAGATGAAAATCTGACTTGTCTCTTGACCCCAAACTCCACATATTTTCCTTTGTACCAAGATGTAGTTAGAAAGCGACATTTGTTTTATTAAATGTCAAGTCTTTGCCCAAAAAGTATAACACACAAGGCTGCCTGTATCATAGATAGTAGAATTTTGCTTTGTTCCTTTCATCAATAAACGTTAACTGGGTTCTACTATGTGCTTGGCAATGTGCTGAGTACTAAAAATAGAGATAAAATATAGTGGAGTCAGGAGAGAGAGAGACAATTCGAAGACGAATGAAATTTCAAATTGCCCACATTCAATCTATGCTATAAATAAAACGTGTTATCCAATAAAAAGAATAACACATTTTATTCCAATTATTCCAACTGAATATTACACTTTAGAAAGGATAAAAAAATCAAGGTTATTCCCCAACATTTTGATTATACCTGCCATGTCAACGTTTCTTTCGGTTCAGTGGAAGCCTATATTTGCCTGAGAACGTAGCACTCAAAACAGACCCAGGCCCTGAGTGAGCTCCAGCTCTGATGTCCACCCTGGCTGGTCACTCATCCTCTGTGACAACGGGCAAGTCATTTAACCCCTCTTAGCTTCATTTCCCTTGCTGGAATAATGGAGAGACTTGTGCCTATTTCAGAGGCTCAGCCCCCAGCAAATGAACTAAGGAGCGACTCGTGCAATAATTTCCACTTCTGCTCCCATCCCTTTCATCCTGATTTAAATCTGAAGACATGGGAACAGAAACAATCAACATTTCAGGTTCCAAATACTTCGATTTTCATCTTTCACTGTGATTAAAATTACTTCTGAATTTCTGTTTTATAATTTTACCATTGCTCTAGGCAGAAAATTTCTCAGAGAGCCTCGCTTTGCCACACTGATTCCGTCAGTCTCAAACTGACACCAATTCCAAATCCCAGGGCTTCCCTGAGAAACGGCCCTGGCTCGAGGGTCTTCTCTGCAACACAGGACTGACATCCCAGAGGCCAAAGCAACCTGCTCAAAACTGAGCTCATTCCCAGCAAGCTGGCACTGTACTCAAGGAGTCTCCAGGGCTAACAGGAAATGAATCAAGACCAGAGCTTGCCAGAACCAGTGCGCTGGCTTCCCCTGTTTGCAGGACAGCACAGCCCTTGCATCACCACCCTTCCCTCAACAGCCCACTCGGTGATTCAACGGGTTCCAAAGATTGTGAAATAAGGGACATCTGGTGCGTGGTGTGCTTTGGTGTCTGCACCTGGGGACAAGGCAGGGCACCAGTTGGTGTGTAGGAACAAACACCAGCCACTCACATACATAGATACGTAATTGCAGAAACCGTAGTGGATCTGAAGTTTGGGGTTCCATGAGGGAGATGTCAGGGAAGGTCTAATGCACCGCGGTCCTCCCGCAGGAGAAGGCGTTAGGAGTGAGGCGGGAGGGCGAGTAGCCGGTGGAGGATGGGAGGGACTGGCAGAGGGACCCGGGTGTGCAGGGCTGAGCTGGGGGGTAACTTGGCACTCGGAGGAGCGAAGGCAAACCTGGGCTGGGTAGAGCTCCCGTGATTTGGAGTTTCCTCTTGGAGCAAGGCAGGGTCGGTGGCTCATTTCAAGGAGAGGGATGGCCACGGGCGTCCGCACCTGTGACAGTCAAGGGTGGCTGTGTGGAAAATAGAAGTGATCACAGCAACAGAGGAAACGAAGACAGTAAGAAAAATGGGGTGGAAACAAGCATTAACGGTACAATGAGAAAGGATAAAGTTCATGGAAGGAGTGGCTAGAAGTGAAATAAAGAAAAGAAAAAAAGGCGGAATGGTGAAAACCAGAAAAGAACCTGTTCTAGAGAGACAGAGGTCGTACGCACAGTCCTTGTGATACAGCTAAAAAGGCTGGGGAGGCATGAAACCGAGGGGCAGGCACAGTGTGACACGTAGAGACTTGTCATGGTTGTGGGATGAGGGTGGTGGGGAGGTGGCTTGCAGATTGGCTGTTCATGAGCCTCAGGCATCCTTTTAAGTAGATCTAGGAGAGCCGCTCATTGTCTCCCTCGCCTCCACTGCCCCCGGATTCACCGCAGACGAATCTAGCCCGTGCGGCAAAGCGGACCCACGCTCAAAACACTAGTCCTGCCTGCTGCCCAGTCTTCCGCGGACCTCACCCCAGTCAGCTACCATGTACCGCATGGCCGAGCGGTAACACCCGAGGTTCTCGAAGGCCCAGCAGTGCACCCTCTGGAGGACGCAGCCCTGGGTGCATGGCAGGGACTCCCTATTGCTCCCCACTGATGAGTGAGTACCCCTCCTTGGTGGCTTGCGCAGAGAGCTGCTCTGAGGAACACTGTGCCCTTTGAATGTGATTAGCAAGACAGAGATCACTCTATTCTTTAAAGGTCTCCCCATGACCAAATTTGGCCTCTGAGAGCTGGACTGAAATGTTTGGTCTGAGTCATGCCTATTTGACTCATTCTCTGCCACTGGTTGTTATGGAAACTACACAGCACAGCCCGAGGGCTCAGAATTCCTGAAGTCAGCCTCAAACTTATGCTTCATTTAAACAGCAAACAAGTGCGCTTACTTTGTTAATCTTTAGCTACTTCCTGCCCTGTTCTCCTTGGGAGCTGAAGAACTGAACACTGCCTTGAGTCTGCCCTGGCCTTCCCACATGAATCAAAATAATGGAAATGCTCTGCGTCCTTCCCTGAAGACAGTATAGATAGTGAAAAGAATCCGAATCACTTCCTGGGTTATCTGATCGCAGAATCAAAGCTGCTCCTTTGCTAGCTCAGAAACTATACACATGTGGAAGAAATTTAAGAGTCCTTCACACTGTCCTTTTGGGTTCATCCCAATCTCTTGGCAAAATCTCCAGTGAAATCTTAATAGCCACTGGGTTTACTCTGGGAAATATGCACTTTAGGGAGACGTTTGACGGACTTGCTACTTGAATGTCTTTGATGTCCGCAAGTCTTTGAAACTCAGGCACAGGTGTTTTATGTCCACGGTGCCCCTCGCTTAAAGACCAGGCATGAGCTCTGTGGCTTCTTCAGCTAGGAATTTAAATCACACAGACCTGGGGTCAGAGTCTGGCTCTACCATGTAGTAGTTGCCTGACTGACTAGGTGACTTGCCTTTGTGAACCTGTTACCCATCTGCAAAGTAGGCTATTAACGACTATCCCACAGGTTGCTATAAAGGCTAAGCAAGTTTATGTGCAAATTACTTAGAACAGGTCCTTATATATAGTCGATGATTAACAAATGTTAATCACTTTCCTTTCCCAGACTAGACTAGCTGCTGAGTGATCATTTTGCTACTCGATAGCCTTCCAGTTGGAATATTCAGCAGGAATAGTGAATCACTAGATAGAGAAGGTAGACATTTTTAAAAGTCACAATTACTGAGTCCAGAATACCGTCCAGGCGTTCCTCTCACTTTGGCTGTGTGGTTTAACGTGTGCAAGTGATTTAATGTTTGGGTTGTGAACACAAACCGAAAAGGTTGGAGTGGATAATCCTGGAGCCAGGCACTTTAACTGATGTAAAGGAAGCAACAAGTATGACCACTGCCCCAGTGGATTCATAATTTATCTTTTAAAAATTGCACAAAAAAGAGAAAAAGTAAGTATATTTCAATTATTCATCCATCAATGAATGATGATAATTAATAACAATTTCACTGTCAGAATGTAGGAGTTAAAAGAGGAAAATGGTGAAATTAGTCTGCTGATGCTAAAGGGTATTTTTCTTTCATACTCTCATAAATTATACCTAAATTCAGATGCAACAAACGGAAACATTAACAAAGATATCCTCTCTTTTAATGGAAATGGTGTTATTAGAAAATGAATTTATCACATTTATTTCCTCTGAGCTATTACTACATTAATTAGCATTCAATGTGTTCTTTGACTTTTTTCCTCTAATTATACCCAAGAATTTTAGAATTTTTAATAGTGGTATTTTTGAGATAATTAACATGCCATAGAATTCCCTGATTAAAATGTAAATATTTACATTTTAGCATATTCACAGAGTTGTACAACGATCGCTACAATCGATTTGAGAACATTTTTATCACCTACTCCAAAACCCCAAACAGTCACTTCCCGCTTCCCCAACCCTAGACAGCCACTAATCTACTTTCTGTCTCTATAGATTTCCATATTCTGGACTTTCGTATGTACCGAATCATATAACATGTGGTCTTTTGTTTCTGGCTTCATTTGCCTAGCGTAGTTTTCGAGGTTCCTTCACGTTGAAGCACGCATCAGTATTTCATCCCTGGCATTTCCAAACAGCGTCCATCGTATGGATACACCTCCTTCTATTTATCCATTCATGACGTAACGTACATTGGAGTCGTTTCCAAATTTTGGCTATTAGGAATAATGCCGCTGTAGAATTGTGGGATTTTAAAAGGTGCCATATGGCTTATTTAGCCTGTTTCTCTTGATTTATAGATATGCTAACGACGCGTCAGAAAAGCTAGGTCGACTGCTTTACAGCTGTGAAAACATTAACTAGAACTCGGCTCTTCTAACACCTGTATGATTGCCATGCCCGCCTCTAGCGGCAGCTCGTGAGGTTTTAGGGGAGGCTCAGCGCTAACAGTCGCAATGGGCGCAGCGGCAGCTCAGAGCCAGCCTCTGCGCTCCCAGCAGCACACAGCGTGGCGGGACGGTGACGGTGCCTGACCCTGTTCCTCTCTGGGTGACTTGTCTTAGTGCAGAGCACACAGCGAGCAGATATAAAAAAATGCTTAACTGGTGCATTGGAAGAGTTGAGCTCATGGGGTATAAACATGTAAGCAACTTAATGTTTGATTTTTATTTTCCCATTAAACATGCTCATTGTGGTAGTTTTTTAAAATACTCTTAGCTAAAAACTTAGATAGGCCCCAAGAAATTAAAAGCTCTAGAATCTCTTCATATTCACTGTCACAAAACAGTCTCAGTTCAGTGCTTAGAATACCAAACCTACGTAAGTGAAAGCTCCCGTTTCCATTGGAGCAGAGTCTTCTCCCTCACCTGCAGCCTGCAATGGCCCACATGGAGCCAGGGTTGGGGAGGTAAGGCACGAGTGGAGCGGAGGTGCTGCGATAGGGTGGCCTGTGTCCTCGGGCTCGCAGGCGCTCACAGCCTGTTTCGTGCATGGTTGCTTCTACAGGTTCTTTAGAAATTCTCTCCCCATCACTGGGTGTCCACAAGGCTCTCGACACGGCTGATTTACACTTTCTTGGCTCATGTCCTCCTCCTTCCTCAGCCTCTGGGAATCCGACGACATTTCAGCTTCTCTCTGCTAAAGCTGGATCATCCCTCCTAGTGGTCCTCTTGGAAAGTTCTGGACATTCTCTTATATGGATGGCCCACATCTGGCTCACTGGGAATCCTCTTGTGTCCTTTACGCCCTCAAGGCCACACCAAGGCAGCCTCCTTTCTACTCGTCTGCCAGCAGCAGGGAGCATCCTCACTTCACATTTTATCTTTCTTAAACCGGTCAGTTCTGTCCTCTCCCCACCCTGCCGTGTACCTCAGACCACACATATTAGGACCTTGATCGGTCTCCTCAAAGTTCCTCTCTTGACTTGCAGTGGTGGCAGAAAGCTCCTCCCCCGTGCGGCGCTGATGAGTGTGGGGAGGGCGGACTCGCATCGAGGCTCTCTCCAAGGAGATACTCCTAACGTTCTCCCGCGAGCTTTGTCCTGCAGATGGAGAGGAGGGGTTCAAGAATCGTGGAATTGCTTTTTATTAAAAACACAAAAACAAAAATCCTAAAACCTTTAAGACTTTGCATCTTGGTCTGTTACCTTACTTTGGAATATCCTATCTATTATGTCTTGATCCCTCAAATGTCATTTTCAATTTAACATCGGGTTACACTCCTAAGTTGTCTAGAAGGCAGGGCGATATGATAAAAGGAACACTGATCAAGGGCAATACTAGCTGTCACATGTGGAACTCTGTAACAGACACCAGGCTACATGGTTCATCAACAGTATCTCATTTACCTCTGGCCACAACACAATGACATAGCTATTGTGATCTTCCTTTAATAAAGCAGGGAACTAAATCTTCAAAATGTATCATTTAGTTGGATGCTTTCAACAGGAAGAAACACGTTCCCCGATGGCTTCAACAACAGAAACAAGGACAATTTTAGATAGCAGTTAACCCAGTGATAGGGCAGCTGCAGCCTGAGTTAGTATTCAAGCCTGTCCTAGGCTGGTTACCTTAATGTCACATGATGGTTGTCATATTCCTAGAAACCACATCTAGATAAGATAATGCTTAGAAGAAGTGTTTCTCTCTTCAGTAAAAGCTTTTCCTAAATCCCCATCCTGAGTGCCTAAACAAAATGGAATTCTGCAGCAAGGAAGAAAGAGGATGTACTCTAGATGTAGAATTGGCAACTTCATCGCAGAGGGAAAAGTAACATGCCTTAGAATACTCCGCCAGTCCATCACAAGGGTGAGGCTCAAAGCCAGGTTTGTTTTGCTCCAAGTGTATGCATCTGTGCAATGCTGTATACTATTACGTGTAGTTTATATATCCAGAAGGGATAGATAATTTGGGTTATAATTCTTGCATTTACAAAATTTTAAGGGAGTCTTAACTTCTCAGATCCTTAGTTCCCTCACTTATAAAAGCAGAGTTTTGTGCTGGTGATTGTCTATTTGCTTTTTCATTACGGTAGGTCTGACTGTTAGAACCGGAATTCTTGTTACCGCGGGACAGAGAGACAGAGTCACCGAGGCTGTAATTACCAAAAGGAGTTTTATTATCTAGCTAGCTAGGGTCCAAGCCCAAGAGCACCAGCGCAGTGGTCTCTTGTGCGGGCAGGGACCCCGAATGGGGTGGGTGTGAGCTTTTCATATTCGGTGCACATAAGCTGTTCATGCGCTGATCACGCAGCTGCTCTCTACAGTGATTGGTAAGCTCCTTATCTGCCATTTTCTTTGGCATTTTACTTCACCCTGTCCTTGATTGATCCTAACCTGTTCCGGGTCCCAGTCAATGGGCTCCGGAATCAGCACTTTCTCCTGCATTTTGTTTCAGCCCACAATGCCCTGCGGTAAGCCGCGGTCAGCAAGCAAGCAGTCAACAGAAGCTAGAAGACAGCCGTTAGCCTAATAGCCCAGTATTCTACATGACGACTGTCTTTGCCATCCCTTAAAAAAAGTAAATACTTAAGAGTATATGACTTTTAGGTCATTAACAAGACTGTGCCATTGCCCTGCAAGTAAAAACACTCACATTGCAATTATTATTATTTTATTTGTACTTGAGGTGACAAATTACTACCTAACACCACCGAATAGTTACTCTGGAGCTTCTAACATTTGTCTCTAGAGGCAGCAGGTATTTAATTTTGGTAGCCGGATGAATCTCCAAAGCAGACAGATTTGCCTGTCAATCAACATGGATGCACAGAGGGAAGGGACAGTGGACTTAGGCAGGCTCACACCGCGCTGGCCACCGCTCAGGGAAGTTGCATGCGTGTTATGCAACTTCCGAGGGAACAGTCCAAGTAGGGTCCCGCGTGTAGCCAGTGAACCACTAGGCTCAGAACTGCCGGGGATACTACAGCTTACATTGCTGCTAATTGCACTGTTAGACATTTCTGTGTGGGCTGCTCTTTATGATGCAGAGGTGTTTGCTCCATTGTGGGAGAGGACATACGGAAATGACCTCTTACATCCAGGCACAGCTCTCTTCCAAGCTGCAGACTTTTATACAAAGCTGAAAATTTCACAGTTATGCTTCCATAGTTCAGGAAAAGAATTCCCAGACTTATCCAAAGTAAAGCTCTTAATCTTAACTAGAAGTATCTAATAGCCGCTTAACATTCAGTTCTCAGATGATTTTCCCAGAGAAGTCTCTCTCACTGTCCTGGTCTAGGTGAGTCTCTCTGTTGCACACCTGCTTTCTCATGATGCGTCTCACACCGTGCAATCATACACTCATTTGTGCGCCTCCTTTTCAACATGTGACACTTCACTAGTCTGCACGTATCAGGAGGACAGCAACTGTGTGTCTCTTTTGCCCACCATTACATCACCTGCCATGGTATAAGCAGGTGCTCAGTAAGTATTGTGGGGTTAATGGAGGACACCGCATCACCACATTTCAGAAGTTTGGCGATGCTAACTTTATCATTTCTGAAGAAACCCACAAGCTGACACAAAAAGAAATTGCTGGAATGCCTTGATATCTAAAACATCTCTGCTGAAAGAGATTTGTTCCTTGAATGGATTTAGAAAGAGATAAAAACATTTGATAGTAAAGAAATATTGTAGAATACTATTTTTAATTCCTGAATATAAATTTGATATTTTAAGAGAACACCAGGGTAATAAAGGGCAAATATTTCTAGACAATCAAACAAAACTTACTTAATATTAATTTTTCATGAAATACAGGTTTGTGGACTAGATTCCTAGCCCATTGGGAATATTAAAAATCTTTAACCTCCTTATTTGACAAATTAGCAAATCTATGTCCAAATAGATGATGTTTTAGTCTCTGCTGATGCCACATTGTAGAGGGGATACTACTCTCTGGTCTCCTGATTCCTTGGCCAGTATTTATTTCATTTTACTACAGTTGTTAAAAACAGTTACGTACAACATAAGCTTGTATTACTTTGTGATATAATCTCAGCAAATGGGAGAATAAAAAGGCACTTTAATGATCTTATTGTTAAGTAGTCAGAATTTGTAAAGTGACTCATTTTTAGTAAAATTTCTCCACTTCATAATAAAAGTAATGTTTTTATTCTTTTAGATTTTAAAAAAAATGTTGTCATAAACTGTGACACATCCGCAAAATGGAATATTATTTAGTGCTAAGAGCAATGAACTACTGAGCCGTGCGAAGACGTGGAGGAAACGTAAGTGCATATGGCTGAGTAAGAGAAGCCAGTTATGGAATCTACATGCCGTGAAGTTCCAGCTATGTGAAAATCTGGGAAAGGCAAAACTATGGAGACAGTAAAAATATCGGTGGTTGCCAGAGGTCGGGGGAGGTTGAACAGGTGGTGCACAGAGGATCTTTAGGACAGAGCAACCATCCTATACAGTGGCGGATACAGGTCCTTATATGTGTGTCAAAACCCACACAACGGGTAACATGAAGAGTGTAAACCCTGATGTAAACAATGCACTTTAACTGATAATGACGTGTCAGTGCAGGTTCATCGAGCACAATAATTGTACCTCTGGGGTGGGGGATGCTGACACTGAGGGAGACTGTGCCTGTGAGGGGGAGGGGCACACAGGGACTCTGCACTTTCCGCTTGGTTTTGCTGTGAACCTGAAGGCCACTGCCGCCTAGGTTGCACACGTGTGAACTTGCCTGTCCGTGGAGCTCAGTGAAGTGTGATGTCTTCCTTTCCTTGGAAGACGATACTATCAGGTTTCTTAGAAAATGCTTTCTCCCTTCCTAACTGAACTATTCTTAGATATAAAGTGTGTCTTCTTGCTTTGGGTAATATAATAATAATTCATATATAGTTTAGGTAAACTCTTCCCTTGACTCATCAGAAAATAGAACAGAGTTGTGGTATCGGTATCTATAATGCAGTGGCAAATATTTTTTAAAAAATTAATCTGAATAGAAGGAAGATTTAGTGACTATTTAGAGCCTAATATTTTAAATATAATCAACCCCCACTGGAAAAGAAAGTAAATCAGCAGAGCCAGAAAGAGGGTGTCTGTCCTGGTTGGTACAAATGCTCAGGGTCCCTCTTGTTTACCAGCTAAAGGTGTGACCAAAGGCACCTTCTCCTCCACCCAGTCTGAAGAACCTCGCTAGATTTATTATGCACATGATTCTTTCCCAGGAGAGGTGAATATGAACTTAAAATGAGACTCTGTTCTGCTGAATTCTGGTAGTAAGACTGACTGAGGTAGTAAAAAGTACACGCCTGCAATCCCAGCACGCTGGGAGGCTGAGGCAGGAGGATCCCTTAAGCACAGGAGTTTGAGGTTGCTGTGAGCTATGATGACGCCACGGCACTCTCGCCTGGGTGACAGAGCAAGACTCTGTTTCAAAAAAAGGTAAATCTATACAATTTTATCAAGAACTCAAAAACAGCATTCACCAAAAGTAATTTACTCACAGATAACCAACAATTAACTATATAGGAAACTCTGTGTTGAGAAACCCCCAAATTACTGCAAGAGTGATTAAATGATATTGGCAGCAGAATATTGATGCCATTCATTCCTTGCCACTGGATGAAATCTCAATTTCTTTTATAAAAGAAAAAGAGAAAGTAAAATTTAGAGAATTTAAGAATCCATAAATCTGTATTGATTCTCAGAATGCAGGCAAGAATTTTAACTGGAGCCGGCCCAGGACCTTTAGTGTGAATCCTGTCCTTCAATTTTGGCCAATAAATACATTGCTAAGGATGTTCATCCAGTCAACAAATATGTCTTGAACTCATGCACCAATGTGTTAGGAACTGGGGACTATTGTTGGCTAAGAAATTATCCACCCTTCCTTGTGGAATAGTTATCTATCTTGGGGAGACAGACAAAAAAACCCAAGTAAACAACAAAAAGAGGAAATATAAATTATGATGTATGAAGTTAATGAACAAGAAATTAATGTTTGGAATGGGTGTCCAGGGAAGGCCTTCCTGAGACCATAATGATCAAAGGCAACTATGATGTAAAGAAATTATTTAGGTCAGCAAAATAATAATTTTGAAGACAAATTGGAAGTTTACTTTATGTGATTCTACTGGCCCTCTTAAAAACATCCTATAGGACAGTAATTCTTAAATTTTGGCAAGTACTAATATCTACCTCACTTCCTAGAGGCCTGACTAAAACATGGGTTCCTGGGCACCTTCAGAGGTTCTGTCTGATTGAGTTGGTGTTGGGTAAAGTCTATAAGTCTGCATTTTCCATGAATTTCCAGACGCTACTGTTTCTGTGGGCGATTGGCCACACTTTGAGTAGCACCATTATAGGCCAAATGCTTTTTGTTAACAGATTGCAGAGAAGTGTAGGTTAACAAAAGAAAGATATTTACACTAGTATTACCATAGCTTGCAAAACATTTGCATATATGTTGTCTCATTTGATCTATATAATTACCATACAAGGAAGTAAAAGCAGATGATTTTATCTCTGTATTATTATTATTATTTATTTTTTTAGAGACAGGGTCTCACTGTGTCACCCAGGCTACAGTGCAGTGGCTGGATCATAGCTCCCTGTAACCTGGAACTCCTGGGCTTGAGTGATCCTCCTGCCTCCATCTCCCAGTGCACTGGGATTATTGGCATGAGCTGCCAGGCCTGGTCTCTACATTATTTATTTAGTTATTTATTCATTCAACACAAATATTTTGAGGTTCTATTAGGTGATGAGCACCAGGCAAGGTGTTCTGGGGATACAGGGTGGGCAAAGTGGATGTGGAGCTTAGAGCTCAGAATAGGCAGACATTTAACCAACATAATGTATATGGCAATTAAATATGTCTAACAATCACATTATATAGGTGACGAGTGGCATAAAAAATGTACAAAGAGAAACTACAACAGGAGGGACCCATTTTGTACTAGAAGGAGCAGGAATGCCTGGCTGAAACTCCCAGGGTGACTCCACTAGCAGGGAAGGAAGCAAGGCAGCCTCCACGTCCCAGTGTGTCTCCTGCACCACGGCTGCCTCTTAACATGTAGGTGGTCAGGAAATCACAAAGTCAGGAAAGGGACAAGGCACTTATATCAGGAAGCGCCCTGTCTGAGACTGAATCTGAGGAAGATCCACACCCCAAGGACGGGGCCGCAGTGCACACACAGTGAGGCTGGCACCGTGCTGGGATCCTTTATCAGCGAGTTTGCGGTCTCCACCCTTACCAGGAAGCACTCGTCCAAATGCCATCAAGAGAGGGAGGAAATGAGCATTTTTTTAACACTCTACTACATGCTAAGCATCTTTTCTACTGTATCGGTGCTCATTGTTCCCTTCTTACATATGCGTGAACTCAGGCTCCCCGAAGTTAGATAGCTTAGCCAAGGTCACATGTCTTGGCAGAACTCAGATGACAATCCATCTCTGTCTGACAATAAAGTCCATCTGACTGGTAGTTCAGAGCCACGTAGATTCAGAGCGAGAAGGAAAAGAGGAGCTCCCAAAAGACTATGACTTTCCACAGTCTAAAGTTTAAAAGACTAAACTCTTGTCTTTGAAACAAGCATTAGATGGAGACCAGCCTGAGCGTTTATTTCAGGAGTTTTCAGGTATATTAGACTAGAATCGTATAGGTGTGCTTAAAAGAGATGCCGGGGCCCATGCCTAGGGATCTGATTAGGCGAGTGTGGGGCGTGGCCTGGTGCTGTGTGCTTATGTACTGTGCACACATATGCACACATGCACATGCATGTATGTACACATACACATATTTTTAAACTAGGTTCCAGGTCATCCTAAAGCCTAGTCAGGTTCTGTTTCATTAATTTGGCTGTTTTTAAGCCTGAGCATAAGTACAGTTGGAAAGGAGGTCAATATGGTTAGAAAAAGTACAGAAATAGAAGATAAGAACATATTTTAACATTTTATGGGTAAATAAAATGTTTATTATTTCATACCATAGAACTCATTTGCTCAAAAATTCCATGCTTATCAAACTTAGCGGTAGCATTTCTGAGAATCTGGATGCCAGAAAGGCTGCCCTGGCTACCACGTCTCAGGTCTCTTGTCTTCCTGGCAGACTTGTCTCTATAAATTGGTTTCGTTATGAATTTTATTCTGGGGACTTTACTCCCTTACAACTTTATTACCCTTGAATTTATATAGCTGAGGATCAGATGGTCACCACTATATGAAGTGGGTGGATACACAGGTGTCATTAAAACCTTCCTGTCCACACCCAGGCCATGAAATAAGAACAGGAAGCTACATAAGAGCAAATTACCAGAACTCTTGAAAATAAAATACCTGATTGCAAAAATGAGGGAATCTTATAGAAGAAGTAAAACATAAAGTTAAGGAAATTTTGCAGAGGACAGAAAAAATGGAATAAAAAAATAGGACAGGAAAAAATGAAAAATTAGAAAATCAGTGCAAGATGTTCATTATCTAACTAATAGGAGTCTCATAAATAGAATGGAGAAAATGGACAGGAGGAAATTTATCAAAGAAATAATTCAAGAAAATTTTCTAGAAATGAAGAACATGCCTTTTTTAAATTTAAATGACTCAAGAAATCTAAGCACAATAAATTAAAACACAAACAACATCTGTCACATTATCATGCAAAGTCACAGGGGATAAAGACCTTAAAAGAATTCAGAAGAATAAAAACAGGTTAAAAACAAAGGCTATTAATCAAAAGAGTATGACTCCTCCAAAGCCAGAAAACACCACCTTAAACATTCTGCAGTCGATTATGTTCAATCTAGAACTCCACACATAGCCCAAGCTGTCAGTCAAGTGTAATGATAGAATAAAGGCTATTCCATTCAGGTAAGGCATGAAAATGCATATTCCATGAACACTTTCTGGGGAAGGCACTGGAAAAGATACTCCCATACAATGACAAAACTAAAAAGAAAGAAGCAGATGTGGGATTTAACAAACGGGAACATCCAGTGGCCGTATTGCAGGACTGGAGCAAAACCGTTCCAGACAGAGCACTTTCCCAAACCTTGATGTGGCTTTTTAATGCAAATAGACATTGGTCAGGAAAAAGTCCCTTGGAAGTACAGTTTTTTTTTTAAAATAGGAATGTTTCAAATAACAAGTATCATAAAAAGAAAAAAAAATCTAAATCAATGAAGGTTGCTACTAATTTCTGGGGGAAAAAATGATTTCTGGGGAAAAAAACACCAAAAAAGTGGGCCAAGAATGGAAATGTAATTGGAGGATTCACGTAGCTCAGTGCTCAATAATAGTTTTAGTGACTAACTATGCCTAATTCCCACTGCACAAATGGCCAGTGGAATTAAAATAAAACCCAACTTTCACAATCACTGCCTCAAAGAAATAACACGTGTTGAATTGTTTTGGAATGCAAAGATGGTTCTTGCAACTTCAATACACAGTAAGTTGCATTCACACATCCATCACAAAAAGGAAAAAAAAAACTATGATGGAATTGAAACTAGAAAAAAATTAGCTTTATATGAAAACATAAAATTCTATGATTATATTTTAATTTGTTCAGGGGCAGAGATTTTGTAACCTGAAATTTTTCCCTTTTTTCTTCTGTTTAAACTATATCAAATCATTCTAATTATAGTGTTATTTAATATGTAAATTGCATCACTGTACATATAATATAGTTTTTGATGTTAAAAAATTGTTTTAGATCATATTCACTCACTAGAGATTTACCTGTAGCTGTGGTGCTGGGAGGTGTGTTAGGGGGTGGGGAACAGCATATAACTACTAAACCTGCACTTAAAAATAGCTTCTGTGTATCACTCACTCACTCTGTACTGGGGACTGTTCTAGATGCTTTGTGTGTTCTTATCCACTTAACTCTCGCACTACCCAGTGAGTACAATTCTTACGCCCACCACACATCCAAGGAACCCGAGATACAGAGATGAAGTAACTGGTTCAAAGTCATGCACCTGGGGAATTGCGGTCCCAAGAGGTAAGCCCAGGTAGTCCGGCTCCACTGTTCCCATTTTTAATGTCTACCCTGTGTTGCCCCTCAGGTCAGCTACACAGCCAGCCGGCGATAGATTATGTCCATGAACGGCAAGCAGGAAATGATGACATGAGCTTTGTACTTAGAACTGTGGAGGCAGAGACCAGAAGGAGCGGCAGTCCCGCCTGAGCGTCTGCCTCTGCAGAGCACGCTGCAGGGCAGGGAGCATGGGTCAGGGCAAGCTGCCACGTGTTCAAAGCCTTTCCACACCTTTTTGTTTATATGTTTGTATTACTTTGCTTACAATTCAAATTAATTATTTTTTAAGCAATTTCAACTAGGATTTAGGAATCTTGTATCCGAGACTTAATATAGTTTATAACTAGCTGCTGGTGAAATTATCTGCACGTAAGTGTTCCCATAGGAAAACCCTAAGGTGCTTTCCCATCATTCCCGTCTCTGATTCTGCCACGCCCTCCATAACAAGGACGGAGAGGTATTAATGGGCACACAGGTAGGTCGATTCATCTTGTGAGGGAAAATCTAAGTGCCTGGGTGTAGCATGAGCCTGGGAGTCGATGGTGGTTTTCTCTGCTTCCCCTCCACAGCCCCACCTTCTCCCAACTCCCCCACCCCAGGTTTCCTGGTGTCATTGTCATACGTCATTGTTTAGGCAGGATGAACACCTAGCCTAGCTCAAAGCGGTGATTCTTTAGTTCTTGAGCTGAATACCCGAACTAAAATTAGACTCAGATTTGAAGTTATGCACCAGAGAACTATTTAGGGTGAAGAAATTTAGTGAGAGGATTATCCAGATTTGAAACATGAACAATAGAGTTAATAATCTGCCAATAATTTGGGAAAAAATAGATAAGATTTTTAGTCCCTTGAATGTTAAAAAAAATCTTCAGAAAAAAAGGAAATCTATTTCTTATAGATTCTCACAGCTGAAGGATTTGACCCCTTTATTTGCAGTGCTTCAAGCATATTTCTATGCATAAAAAATAAGCAACAAAGAAGAAAGCATATGTTTTGATGGAGCTGGCTTAGTAGAACAAATTGTAAGAGAGAAACCCTAAGGAATAGTAATGATTCATAGTCAGACAATTCAGAGCTATTTAAATGTCTAGGACCAGGGCAGAGCTGAAACTCAGTAAGAGTATTGCTCTTAAGATACCAACCTTTTTAACTGGGGGAAAATAGCAATATAACAGATAATAAAAACTTTCTAAGGCAAATCCAAGAGCATCTAAGTCTTTAAAATAAAAATTAAAATGAGCAATAGTTTATAGAGATTAGTCACCTAAAGGAACAGTCCATATTTTCACTATTCGGGGCATGAGATACAGAGATATATTCACTTGTCCAAGGTCGCATAGTGAATGAACAGCAAAGACACAACTGAAGCCCAGGTTTTCCGATGCTGGTTGATCATTGAACAAAACTATTGTGCCGGACAAACCTGTGCAGAATTGAATATATAGGGAAACTTAGGAGGGACTCAAAGCCCCCCGGTTTCACCAGCCCCTGTGGGTGCTGAGAATTGCTGAGATTTAGAGTGTTTCAGGAGAGGATAAACTAGAAGGCAATCAGGAAGCAGTTTTATCACACATAAGCATTTCTGGAAGAGTGACTAAATTGTTATTAGAAGAAAGGGATTTGAGCTTGCAAGCCTCTAATAATTTCTTGGGACTTATTTTCCCATTATAAATAAATATGCAATTTTATACCTTATTTTATAATCATAATTATTTTTCTTAGAGAGGTCATGTAAAATTGTATATGACTGAGGCTCTCCACACAACCCAAAACCACAGAACCTCTTAGATACAGACTTCCTTGAATGTTATTATAATTTTTGGTTGAACAGATTGTAGAGAGAATCTTAAGGCATAGCAATGACTCACAGACAATTCAGAACTATTTAAATGTCTAATAATTACCTAGTTATTATCTAAATCTATCTGAATCATTAAAAATGAAAATGGTTATTTTACATTACAAAATGCTCTTGTATTCTTTTGTAAAGGACCAACTAATAAATATTTTAGGTTTTGCAGGTCACACAATCTCTGTCACAACTACTCAACTATGTATTTGTAGCGCAAAAGCAGCCATAGACAATACATAGATGAATGTGAACAGTTGTGTTCCAATAAAACTTTATTTACAAAAACAAGCAGTGGGCCAACTTTAGCCCACAGGTAATATTGTGCCAACCCTTGACCTAAAGTTGCTTAAAATCAGGTTTCTCAACCTCAGCACTACCGGTATTGACGTTTTGACCAGATAACTCTTGGCTGTGGGTAGCTGTTGTGAGTATGTGTTTAGCAGCAACCCTGCCTACTGTCCACTAAATGCCAGTAGCACCCCACCCCACACCCCCTGCAGTTGTGACAACCAAAAATGTCTCCAGGCATTGATAAATGTCCCTTGTGAGATGAAATCAGCCTCAGCTGAGAACCACTGATTTAAATTGATGGAGTTTCAAAATGTGTGTTTGGTGGAGGTAGGGGAGGCACTCATTTCTGAAAAATCTGTGGGACTTTCTCTAAATGTGTGACCTCTAGCTCTGTGCACCCAACCCATGCCCTCCCCTCTGATGTTCTGAAACACCGCAGTGAGGAAGTCCCACTGGTGATTCAGAAACTCAACTTCCACCTTCATCTGTCAATTATAACATGAGTTTTATTTTACAAGATTCACAGCAACCGTTTAATATTTGCATTGTATAAACTGAGGCTCCACTGTGTGTAACTAAAACATTTGACTGCTAAGTTTGATACTTTATATAATCAATCACCTCTAAAACTCTAAAGAGTATCTTAGGTATAATACATTTCCTGTTGATAAATATTTTATATGGTCTGGCTTTTCAAATTCAAGATGTTATAGTAATAAAATCTAGGGGAGAGTGCATGCGGAATATTTCAGATTATATAGTCATTGATCCTCTATAAAATCTAATTCAGTGTTCTCTGTAAGTCTGCACCTTTAAAGGAACAGGGGAAGGCAAATACAGCTGTCAGAATTGTCCACTATATTGAGAGGTCGTAAAACATGGACAGTGAGAAATAATTCTCAAATCCATGCAGTCAGTTTGTGGATGCTACATCATCTCAAAGACCTGCGGTATGGGATTGGAAATACTCTCTGGGGTAATTTCTATGCTCCTTTAACATGGGAAGGTCAGAGGGAAAAACAAATGCTGCAGTAGTCTCTGGCCAACTTTACTTTCTTTCTACATATGGAGGAAAAATGTATTCATGTTTGCTTCTGATTTCTGACAGGCAGCAAAGCGCTGGGCAGTAACTCTTGAGGGTGATTTTGCTACTGCACTGCAGTCTGGCACAAACAGGCAGCTTCGCCTCTATTTTCTAAATTAGGTTTAGCTTTTAACATCCCTGTTGTTTAGAGGCATTCCTGTCACAGAAAAACTTAGGCTTTGTTCCTCTTGCTCTTAAAAATGTCCTTTCCTAATAAGTCTTTACACGTTTGATTGTAGAACTTAGGGATCTCAACTCCCTAAGTAAATAAATTAGACATAATTCAATATTTGACGGTAAGATTTGCAGTTCTGTTCCTCGCAGTTTCTCAGGTGAGTGCTCTGTGATGGGGCTAAAGTGCACAGCTCCATGAATTAACGAGTCCCAAAAGCACAAGGGCGGGGAAGCAGACGCTGGAAAAGGAAGAACCCTCCCGGCAAATCTTTACCCCTGCGCTTCCCAGCTGTGCTTTCCCCACGTAGTTCCACCTCTAGAGAAATCGTGCCTTCTCCAATAAAGTCAGCCCGGTGTTTGTTTCTAAGCCGAGTCCACACCCTCATCAGAGAAGTAAACGATGTTTAAGCCAGCTGCACTCAGCACGAAGAGGGGAAGGGGCAGGCACTGAGCAAGCCTGTGGGAGATCCCCTGCTTTGCACTGCGGCACTCTGAGCCAGCACCCGCCTTCGTCACCGAGGCTGGACGGTTGAGGCAATCAGGAGGGCAAAGCGGTTTGTAGCAGTTGTTACACGGCACTGTGGTGACATCTGGGAAACTCTTAGGGTGTGTATTTGTTTTTCCGGGGAATTGTATTCCCTGACATGTGGTCACACATTTCACCGACACTCAGTGCCTCAGCCCTCACGACCAACTGCTCTCCCTGAGCATGACTCCGGACGATGAAAGGCAAGCTCACCTAAAGGGTGCTACTCGAGGAATGTCCTTGCTTTGTGCCTGAAGACCTGGTAACAGAGACTAGGTTATTTTTAGCTGTGAAAATTTATCTGGTTACACAACCTGCCCCTTGACATCTGTTAGTAAAAAAAACCTTATAATTGGAGCCAGGTGCTAACACTAGCAAAGGTGTTGCTTGTTGGGCAGGTTTTGTATGCAAAAAAATGCTAAAAAACAAAATCCTCATGGAGAAATCTGACCCTTAAGGAAATGTGTTCTTTCTGGGTAATGGGATTGCTGTTGGACTCTTTGTAAGCCGGCTGCACAGAAGCACATAGGTGGCATTATGGTTCTCGTTCAATGATTCTCAGTTGAAAGGTACTACAGAAAAAACTCTATTTCTAAGGAACCACCTCTGAACTTATTTTACAGTTTTTTCCTAACCTATATACATAGAAAACCAAGAACAAAGTTGGACAATTACACCTAAATTCATTTGTATCAGAAAGCACACAGCCCATATACAACTTGACATATATATTAATACATATATATACACTCATATACACACGCACACATATATGCACATGTGTGTTATGGCAGCTGAATGTTTCACCCAGTAAAATGTACACCATTGATTTCCGTTTGGATTTTTAGCCATCATATCGACTGCATTTTGGCCATGGCCCCAGCCTAACATAGGTCTTTAGCGACTTAGGAGAGGGGTGTCCTGTAACTGAAGAAAAGAAGACAGAAAGAAAGAAGGAAAAGAAAGAAGGAAGGAAGGAAGGAAGGAAGGAAGGAAGGAAGGAAGGAAGGAAGGAAGGAAGGAAAGAAGAAAGAGAGAGAGAAAGATTCAGACGCAGGAGAGCAGTTCTCACCCCAGCCTCACTGCTGACTCTGCTTCGTCTCCCCACACTTAGAAGGCGCTTAGTGAAGTCCTTTTGCCCTGCTCACCAGACAAGAGGGCAAAATAAGGTGAGAATAAAATCTTTTAAAATTAGAAAAATTTGTCAAACTCAAACTCAAACTCTCAAACTCAAAATATAAGTGTAGACCACTGCGAAGAATGGTATACTTAGGCAAAACCCAAAGTCAGACAAGGCCGGTTGGACGGCGCTTGCTCTTGCACGAACCTTCCTCTCCATCAGTCCTCACCAACTTGTCCGGGAGCCTCCAGTCGGGGCCCTCTGCCTCCCTTCTCACCCCACTTGCAGGGCCTCTGCAGCGAGCTCCCAGGTGCTAATCTTGGCATTCTCTGGCCCCACCTGAGACACATTTCCCCAAAAGGAAACGTGTCACCTTTCACATTAACTGGCGAGCATGTTTCACACGCGCACAGAGCTCCTTGGGTCAGACCCACGCCTGGTTCACCGTCCTCACCCTTCCCTCTCCTCCCTTGAACTTTGGTCCTCAGCAGTGCCAAGTGGGCGCTCACTGAATGCGCGCCGCTGCCATCCCTGCGCAGTGGAAACCTTCCCCCACCCCCGCTTGCTGTGCCCTTCTCCCAACCGCCCGAGCCGGAGCGCTCCTTCTGCACCCCGCACCGCCCGTTTCTCCTCCGTGGCGCTTCCGTGTTCTGGAGAAGAATCACCCTTGTGCCACCAGTCCCTCTGGTGCATGCTTGACCTTCTCCATGCTGTATGTTCACCTGTTCACATTCTATGCGATCATCTTGGACCTGTGGAGCACATCTAATTTAACTTTGATACCGAGGGCCTGGTGCAGTGCCTGACACAAGAAGATGCTCAGTGTTTGTTGAGCGAATGAATGAATGAATGAATGGAGGAAGTTCATCCCTAAGCTGCAGAATACCTATCTGCTCTGAATCCTTTATATGACAGTTCCATGTTTTTCAGTATTGTCCACGTGCATCTTTCCCACCTCCGTGGCATAATCAGAGCTTTATGTTCAGGAGACCCCTGGATTATTCTTTTGCTTTTCTCTTTCCCAAACCACCAAAGCCACTGTATTTCTGCTACTTCCCCCCAGAAAATAAACTCTTGAGTCCTCATTTTTATTTTTTTCTTGACAGGGTTAATCAGGCCATTTTACTTATCGAAGTTTCTTCCTTTGCCTTGATAGAGGAACAGGAGATTCTCAGCACCCAGGAGGGAAAGGGGGCATGGCCAGAAAGGTGGCAGGAGAAAGAAGAGTGTGTCACAGAAATGAGGCAGACAGTTCGTCCCGGGAGCCGGCAGGAAGACCACATCCAGGGACCGGAGACCGGACCGAGGGAGTCCAGCCTGACATCAGAGCTGCAGTGCTGTCTACCCCAGTTAAGACAGTCACCATGTAAGTGCTTCAAACAGCATCTTTAATCTGGTGAACTTTTATTTACTCCTCTAAGTACAGACACTTAAAAAATACTATTTAAAACAAAACTAGTCATTACAGCCTCCAGACCACCCCCTACAAAAAAAAAAAAAGGACCAAAAAAAACATTCCTTTGGGTGATCAGTTAAACCAACACACTAATCAAAAAGATAAAGTAATGTCTCCATGTATTTATAGAACTAACCCTGCCACCAAAAATGAGTCACCTCAAGACCATATGAATACTATACTTGTGTAGAAAATTCTAAGTTCCCCCTCCTGGTTACTGAGACATTGCATCTTAAACATGTTGAATTTTGAACTGATTCTTTTGCTAAGGGACCTATAAGCCATATCCACATGGTAGCTATATCCTACATATTTACCAGAGATTTAATCAAACCATCGTACTTCATAAACCCAGGAAACTATTTGACTTGAAGAGAATCTTAGAAATCATCTAATTCAACCCTCAGATTCTACAAACCGAGAAGCAGAAGTAAAAGGTGATTCATTATCTAAATTCCTGCAATGGAGTAAATGATTACATTCAAATCTGCTGAGTTTTAGGCCAGAATATTTTCCCCTAAATCATAGCACACAAACCAAAACCCAGGAAATACTACACAGCATGCACAGTTTCCACATATATATGACAGATAAGTATTTACTGTTAAGTAAAATTAATTCAGTTTGTTGCTTCTAACATAAAAAAGAAAAAACAAAACTTTAGGAGAATATTTTTATTAGATGCAATCTCAGCATACTTCTTGATAACTTAATATATTTCATCTTATAATTGCTAATTTTTATTTTGCTTGTTTTTTGAAATTCACAAAGACAAAAAGTGAATCCTTGTGTCCCTAAATGCCTGAAGAGGGGTTGGGGAGCTCAGCCCCTCTACGCTGAAGGGTGCATTTCTCCTCTTTTCTACTACTGGGATGCTAACGGCTCCCTCTAGTGTCCCTCTGTGTGTTGCATTCTAAGGCAGAAAGCCTTAGAAACTGCCCTTTCCTTAGGGATTCCCACTGTTCCTCTCAGAAGAAAGGAGGTAAGAGTTTGAAACATAAACTAGCCAGCTTGTCACTCCCCTCTTTGCACGCTGCATGTGCTGAGGGTAATCAAAGCATGAACAGTGAAGCTTCCTATTTTATTCCTGATTTTGTTGACCGTTTTCAGCAAGGTAATCCATTGCCTCCCAGCCCAAAGTACACAGAACAACTGTGATTTAAGAGAAAGAAGAGAAGAAAAAGTGACCTATTGCTACGCGAATGTGTCATTTAATTGGTTTTTCAGGAGCTGTACCCAGCCAATCTGGCTCTATTTCATAGGGCTCAACACCGATTACTTTGTTAACCTAATGAATGCATGAATGCGGTCAGTGATTCCTTGTAGAGCCTATCATTTTCATAAAGTAGAATGTCGGTAGTGTGGGGAATGCAAAAGTGAGAGACTATTCCTGTCCTCAAGGCACTTACTGCATATTAGAAGACAGAAGATGCGATGACAGGTGAAATAACACGGGCGCGAAATAACAGCGGGTGGAAAATTCCGGGTGAGGCTGCGGAGACCAGGGAAGCGGTTACATGGAATGTGGGGTGTTGCCTGGACCTGGAATGGTGGATATGCTTTGGAAAAGGGTTCCGTGGACAAGAAAAAGATGGAACTGAGAACTAGATGAGTTCTGGACGTGCTGGAGTGAGGATATGTACAGAGGAGCGGGGAAGCCTTCGCAAGGCACCGGGACAGCGCAACACGAGGCCTTAAAATCTTAGCATCGGGAGTGTGTGGGAGTCAAACCTGTGACCCTGGTTCTGTTTTCAACACCATGCTCTTCTCATCAGCTTCATAACAGGACCAGAAAAATGAATTGACAGTAAAAAGGATAGTGATTCACAAACACATGGGCTGTGACACTCTGCAATGACATTTTGAATAGAGAGCCTAATGGCTTATCTATTGATCTGTCTGCTCTTAATTCTGCTTGGCTGTTACTTTTTTCAGGTAACATTTCCAAATTACACGCAAATATCGGTTATCTGCATTAAGGAAACAGAACTGTGGAGCAGACAATCCAATTGTCATTTCATTTAGTCTTTGGAACGGGTTATAATGGCAATCTGAAGAAGGAAATTCATTCTTCCCAATTTATTTTTTTCAAATCCTATTAAAATTAATGTGATCTCCCTTATAAATATATCAGACTACCTAGTTTTAAAGGATTTCATGAATAATCTGCAGAGGAAATGATCCACTACTGCTAATGGACATCACTTGCTTGCTGCCACATTCATTTAATTACATTATTCCGCATTAACAGAATGGAACATTTTTACATGAACACCAGAGCAAGAAATGTCATCTGCCTCTTAATTTTTCAGTCTTGGTTCCACTGGAATCCCACTGGGATGAGACTTTAGTTTAACATTGAGTTCACTAAATCCATGAAATGAAATCTTTACGAATCTCTTCAACATATTTGTTTTCTCACTGATAGAAATGAATGTATTTAAGTTTCCTAGTTATCAGTATTTAAGACATTTCTTTTCATTTGACATATGCTTGTATCCTCCTTTACCTATTTGATGACTCTTCCATACCTCGTGTCCCCATGGCAGGGAATTTTCCAGAGTGGCCTTTATGAGTAAAATCTGAAAGAGGAGGAGGTGGGTTAGTATCACTGACAAGCAGAGAAGGGGTGGGGGCGGGGAATTGAAAGGTGAGCCAAGCTTATTTATTTATCTTAAAATAATAGGTGAAGTCCTGCGACATAGTACAAAGAGTGGCCTGACACTGCATAGCGCCTGCCGGCATCCAAAGCAAAGTGTCTTCTTTATGAAAACTGCTGACGAGCTGCTTCGTGGTGGGACTGCAGCAGCCTGGGAGCGGCAGGCAGCACGTTCTGCAACGCTGCTGCCCTCTGACGGCAACACTGCGGGACGCTGGCTGCAGAGTCCCTGCGTCCTGATGGCAAACCGCAGTCAGGACTGCCAACGGTGAGGAGCCCTGAAAGGTCAGTTTGGACGGTGGGGACAAGAAGAGGAAGTGGCACCAGTTCTCGGTCTTCACCCTGGAGTTGCCATTCCTATTACCCCCATCACATCTCAGAGGCACACCCTGCGGTGGCATGTAACTGAGTTGGAGCAAATAGTCATATATGGCCTGTGTTCAGATGAACGAGAAATTAAATCTTACAAGTATGAAAATAAGTTTTTATTTTATATTTGGAAAGATCTGGAGTATAATTGCGTTCTGTACTAATTCTTAAAATAAACAAAGAATAAATTAAACGTGGATGTTTTTTAAGCATGGCTTTTGGAACAGAATCGTATGATAGCAAGATACAACGCCAATCACCTCAAGTTTAACACGACCATCATGGAAGATCTGTTTGCAAAAACATCCATAGATTAATCGGTTTTCCCAAGGGCCTGTCTCATCTTTCAGTGTCTAGATCATTTCCTTTTGAGGAATCCATCATGTTGAAATCCTCGTCCTGGCTGGGCACGGTGGCTCATGCGTGCAATCCCAGCACTTTGGGAGGCTGAGGCAGGAGGATCACTTGAAGCCAGGAGTTCAAAGCTGCAGTGATCACACCACTGCGCTCCAACCTGGGCAACAGAGCGAGGCCTTGTCTCTTAAAACAAACAAACAAACAAACAAACAAACAAAAACCCAACCAACCAAACAAACAAAAACCCTTGTCCATTTTCTCCAATCTTCAAGTGGAATAACCCTCCCAGATGTATATTCGTCGGTGATTCCAGCAACTTCCCAACACCATCTTGGTTAACTACCACATGTAATTCTGCCTTTTCAAATATTTGTTGTCTTACTCTGCAATAACATCAGAAAGGGATGGTTGAGTGGGTTCAAATTTTATAAGTGATCAATTTATTAATGAATATTTTATTATAGGATAACTTTTTCTTCCCAAAGAAATGAATTCACCGATTTCACTCACAGATAATTCACAGAAACAGGTGAATGATGTCCATTCTGTCTGCGTAGCTGATCTGACAATCCCTGGAAATGGGGAGGGGACGCTAACACTCCCCGTCAGGGCACTGCCTTCCTCAGTCTCAGCAAGCTCTCAGCCCGATCAGACACTCTTGAGAACTCGAGGGTAACTTGCTAGTCATCACGTTGAAATGACAGATGGCACTTTGGTGCTTCGTGGCTCAGGAAGCATCGTGTGAGATTGGACTAAGCTCAGCCATGGCCCCATTGTCACCTGCCTTGAGTCGTTTGTTGGCATAATGGCAATGGTGCATTTGTGCCAAAAACATGAGCAACAGAGCAGCTTCCTGTGGCCATTACAACTACCATTTTAGCTGGGGTAAAAGGCATCCGAGGGGCGCAAAGGGGCCATCTCTGTTAATATGGTACATGCCTTAAGCACTGAGAACATTATCTGAAATCAAGATTTAATGAATGCTTGTGGCTTCAGTTAGCCTTTGGGGAGGGGAGTTTATGTTTGTACCATAACTAAGGTTGTCACAAATTGGGAGCTAAACGAAGTTTTTAACTTCCAAGCTGCCTTTTTTTTCCTTTTACATCAACAGCTGTCAATTTTTTCCCTTGTTAAAAAGAAGCAAAACCTTATGTTCCCAGGTCCTATGTGGCCCAGTCTCAGAGCTATGGAGCAACCGACAGAACACAGAAACAGTGCACATCTTTTGCTCCATTTTCTTGAAAAACCTAAAGAGAATCCAAATACACAAGGCAACCTTATAAAAATCTTCCTTTCCTTCCTGTTCTTTGTTATTACACTCTACAGCTTCTATTAATAAAATGCCCCTCTTTTAAAAGCCCCAAAACAAAATGATTTCCTACTCCAGTTCTTATAAATCTGCCCTCCTCGCCACCATTTTTGTGTTATTTAATTCAATTTATATGTTCTGTCTAAATCCTCCCTGTTTTCCTCTAGCATCTCAAATTCTTCAACTATGTTCCCAAATTTTGCATTATTAATATAAAAACTCAGTGTTCTAGAGACCTAGAAAGGGGGAGAGATGCCATCTGAGAAGGCAAAAAGTCAAACTCCCCCTGGATGAAATGGGGCGCAGGTGGAAGGCAGGGAACACTCAAAAGTTAATAATCTTTGTCACATGTAAGCACATGTAAATGTGCAAAAGTAACTGGTAATTAGCGGCTGAAAAAAACGTTGGCGATTTGTTGCCTTTGATGCTGCTACAGGTAAAGGAGAAGCTACCCCAGAGGCTGCACATTAACAACATGGAAATTTAGAGAATTCCTTTTGCTTGAGTCACCTCAGTGTCACCGTGGCTAAAAAAAAATGCAGTTTTTAACATCCTGCGCCGTGATGTCTCATACCGTGGAAGTGAGTGTGTGCGGTGCGTGTGCACATGTGAGTGTGCAAAAAGACAGTTCATCATGCAACCTCCCTCTGGACAACTGCTGTGACAGTAAATCACTAGTGATACAAGTTACCTCCAGCCCCGGCCACGTTTTCTTTTTGTAGAGACAGTCTCCCTCTGCCGCCCAGGCTGGACCGCAGTGGTGTGATCACAGCTCACTACAGCCTTGAACTCCTGGGCTCAAGCGATCCTCCTGTCTCAGCCTCCTGAGTAGGTGGGACTACAGGCCCTTGCCATCTTGCACAGCTAATTTTTTAATTTTTGTAAAGATGAGGTCTTGCTATGTTGCCCAGGCTGGTCTCAAACTCGCGGCCTCAAGCCATCCTCCCACTTCAGCCTCCCAAAGTGCTGGGACTACAGGCCCCAGATATTGTTTTAAAGGTAAGATATTGGAGGCCCAGAAAACTGTGATTTGCCCACAGTTGAACTTAGATTCTTAGCCCCTAGTGCACAAAGCTGATAGGCAGGCCGGTCCTCAGCGTGAACACCTGACGGTGCCAGGGATGTGAGGTTGGTGCTGACAGGCAAGGGCTACAGGGTCATGGACATTCTGTTTGCAGATCTCTGGGCCTCTGTTCCTTCAGCTGGAGCGTGCAAGAGAATGCCAAGGCCACTGCCTGGTCCTCTTACAAAGATGGAAGAACACATGGCCCCTTCCAGAGACGCTGGTGAGGGAACCGCCGTAAACCCTACAAGCAACCCTTGCCTCCAAGCCGGTCCCTTTTGTGCGGAAGCGCAAAGGCAATACTCCTCTTTCCACTTGCTTCCCTTTAAAGCCTCCAAGACCACGCATACAGCCCAGCCACTTTATTCTTCCCTTAAGAACAGAAAAGGGAAACTTGAAACTCAAAAAGCAGATTTTTATAAAAATTTGCCACTATCCGATACAGGCGACTGCAGCCTCCAGAAACCTCCACACTGTGTGTCATCCCTGGACAAGCTGAGTGCATTTCTCAGTTTCCTTAATTCCATGCCATTCTCCTAAACCAGATAGTACCTGTCCCCCCTGAAGTGAGACTAATAAGGGGAGAATCAAGGGAAGAATCAGCAGCTTTTATGGGGGGGGAACCTGAGGTAAAAAATGAGGCGTGATCACCTTTGTCCCCTTTTCATATCCTCTCTGAGCAGCGCATAGGTATAGGCATAGCAGCAGTACAGGTATAGGTATAGGTATAGGTGTAGGTATAGGTATCGCAGCGGTATGGGTATAGGTATAGGTATAGCAGCACATAGGTATAGCAGCGATATAAGTATAGGTATAGCAATGGTGTAGGTGTAGGTACAGGTATGGCAGCAGTAAAGGTATGGTGTAGGTATAGGTATAGCAGCGGTATAGGTATAGGTATAGCAGAGGTATAGGTTTAGGTATAGCAGAGGTATAGGTATAGGTATAGCAGAGGGATAGGTATAGGGATAGGTATTGGTATAGGTATAGGTATAGGTATAGGTATTGGTATAGGTATAGAAGAGGTTTAGTTATAGGTATACGTATAGGTATAGGTATAGCAGAGGTATAGGTTTAGGTATAGCAGAGGTATAGGTATAGGGATAGGTATAGGTATAGGTATACGTATAGGTATAGGTATAGCAGAGGTATAGGTATAGGTATAGGTATAGCAGTGGTATAGGTATAGGTATAGGTATAGGTATAGGTATAGGTATAGCAGCGGTACAGGTGTAGGTATAGGTATAGGTATAGCAGGACATAGGTATAGCAGAGGTATAGGTATAGGGATAGGTATAGGTATAGGTATAGGTATAGGTATAGCAGCGGTACAGGTGTAGGTATAGGTATAGATATAGGTATAGGTATAGCAGGACATAGGTATAGCAGAGGTGTAGCATGCAGCAGCCCTTTGGAGGCGACCGTGCTCCCTCCTACGGCGGGAGGCTGGGCGCTCTGTTGCCAACGTTACTGCTGGGATGTTGAGGTTTATGTTGTTTGGTTTTGTGTTCTTGTTTTGCTCCCACGGGAACAGGTGTGGGTGTTTTTGTGTGTTACTCTATTCCTCAGAATCACTTTGGCTTAAGTCAGTAATGACAGCAGTGTTTCTAAAATGAAAACAAACAGGCCTATTGTTTGAAATAACCAAGTAGATGCTTTGGTTCTTTTGTTCTATGGAGACTCTTTTTTGTCGTTGTTGTTGTTTTTTTTACTTTTCAAAATAACCCTTACAGCACACACGTGGACTGATTGTTAGTTTGCACAATGATAGCTATATACTCCTCAGCTTTCAAAAATACTGATATTAAATAAATAAGAAAATTTAATAAAATATCTAGCTGCTTACCAACCTATTAACCTTATAGTACGTGTCAAATTAATTTTACCTGTACAATTTGGAAATATGCACAATCATTTGGTGCAATTCTGAAGACAAAGGAGAGACTCTGCTTTTTATTTAAGGAAAAGATACATGTGTGTTTCAAGGGAACATTGTACAAAAAAGTGCAGGAGACGGTCTCCTTAGCCTCATTTAACACAGCACAGGGAGGATTGGATTCAGCTCACATTTTGCAGGTAGACATAAAACATTTATCTGAGCGAAGTGGAACTCTTAAAAAAAATTGACATGAGATTTATTTTCACGGTTCATACTTTCCGTGTCACAAGCACTGACTCTGAGTGGCCCCAGCGCTAGTTGAGTTCTTGGCACCAGTGGGGGCTCCCTTTCCTCGGCTCACCGTGGCGGCACAGGCCCTGCTTTCCGTTAGAACGTTAGGCGGCCTGGCAATGTGACCCACAGACACCGAGAGTCAGAGTCACTTCTCCTGGCATTTCCGGGATCTTTACCTATTGCCATGGGGAGATAACTGGTAACTTTAGAGCCTCCGCCATGACAAAACCTGGGGAATTTAAACATGCGCCCAGTATTCTGTGCACCTGTGACGGCCGGGCTTAGCAGCATGGCCCTACTAAGTGCCACAGTGTAGCAGCCACCTCGCTGTGGCCAGATGATCGCAACAGGGCGTTGGTCTGGGCGGGACCGGGCCTGGGTAAGTTTTAGAAGCTCCTGGCCATTCACGGTTGACCGCCACCGGGGCAGCGCCTTTAGCCACAGGCACCGAGTACAAAGCTCTACCTGTACCTCAGCCACCGGCTGAGGAAAACAGAGATTTCCAAGCCAGGTTTCTTTTTTTCCAGCTTCTCTGAAGACAGAGATTATATTAAAATAAAACGGTTTAAACTGGAATATAGAGGCTTGGATTAGATGTAAGAAGAAAGTTTCTGGAAGGAGGGGTGAGATATGGAAATGCATTCCCTCAGGGACGGTGCTGCCACGCTGTTTTCTGGTGTATGTCACAACAAAGACGGATCTCCGTCTCTCCCGGAGGGTGTTGCTGGAGGAAGGCCTGGGTGGTGCTGGGAACTCACGTTCATTTTTTCAGGCAGAGCTGAATCTTGCGCTTATTCATTCAAAACAAATCAAGTTTTTTCCAAGTGCCTTATAAAGTCCTAAGGGAGGCCACTCAGTTGGATGAATGATTTGGGTGCACAGGTTGTGTCCAGTCCTGTTTGTGAAACGAGACAGGCACACAGTGTTTGGCTAAGTATGTGGCCTCTAAAGCCAAGCGATCCAGTTTCAGATTATCGACTGATTGGCAGGTAATCACACGTCTTCATCTCTCTCTCAGTTTACCTGTAGTGGGGATGCAGCTACTACATCCCCACACAACTATTCTAAGAGTGCAATAAGTTAACATAAGGCCGGGCGCGGTGGCTCACACCTGTAATCCTAGCACTCTGGGAGGCCG
>VBSM01000500.1:9187755-9199946 GCA_008086735.1 Cheirogaleus medius
GGGGTCTCGCTCTTGCTCAGGCTGGTCCCAAACTCCTGAGCTCAAGTGATCCTCTCGTCTTGGCCTCCCAGAGTGTTGAGATTACAGGCGTGAGCCTGGTCTTTTCCTGCTCTTTAAGCTACTCTAAAGTATGATATATCCGTGGAATGGCAAAATCTTAGCATTGGAAAGAAATGGAGAAATCACCTAGAGGAACGGTTCTCAATTCTGGCTGCACTCTAGAGCCGTCAGGAGAACTCTCACACGTCACAGAACCAATACCGGACCCAACCACAAACAGAATTGTCAGCGGGAGAGCTTAGACACCTGTATTTGTTTTTTTAAAAAGCTCTACTTATCATTCTAAAGTCTAACAAAGGTTGCAAATCATTGGTCTAGAAACATCTTCCTCAAAATGAGGACAGGTCCTCAACCAACCTCTTTTTCATACTTCCAGTGACAGAGAATGATGTTTCCATTTCCTCACATGAAACTGAATATTCCTTTATGTTTAATGGGCACTAAGCGAACAATTCAGACTGAACACACAGGAAGTTTATGTTCAAAATTGAATTCATCACCTCCTCAAATTGTTGGCAAAAGTGGTTTTAAAAAGTGGTAAATGCCAAATATAATGAATATTTCTGCAAAGTCTCTAACTTTTTACTACCATCCCAGTTAAGTGAAATGAAATACATTTAAAAGCAAAGTGAATCCATTAGTAATATATAATGCAGCTATTAATACTTTAAATGAAATGCCATAAGGATGGCATTTCTGTTTTGAAAACTATTTGGGAATATACTTCCCCATGACTAATTTCACATATTTCTTTAAAAAATGTTTTTTTTTATTCATCCATTATCAGTTGTATAATAAACTATAATAGAACCAGTGTTAGGCACTGGGCAACAAACATTAACAAGTACAAAATAAAAAGCTGCATTCTTAAGACTTTATATTTTCTCAATGTTCCATACCTTTTTTCTTCCTCTAAACTGTTTTTTTAAAATTTAAGTTAATTTAATAGTATTATTTTTATTAACACAGAAACAGGGTCTCACCCTTGCTCTGGCTGGTCTCGAACTCCTGAGCTCAAGCAATCCTCCTGCCTCAGCCTCCCAGAGTGCTAGGATTACAGGTGTGAGCCACTGTGACCGCCTAAACTGCTATTGTATGTTAGCAGTTAAGCTGATTTTTAAATAGATTTAATATTGTAAATAAGAATCCAGAGCTGTAATTCAGGTAAATTAAGAACTTGGGTGGGTGAGAGGAAGATTCACTGTGGGCCTTTTTTAAAAAGTGAGTTCAGCTCATTTTAAGATTCATATCCAGGCTGGACGCAGTGGCTCGCGCCTGTAATCCTAGCACTCTGGGAGGCCGAGGCAGGAGGATTGCTTGACCTCAGGAGTTTGAGACCAGCCTGAGCAAGAGCGAGACCCCATCTCTACTATAAATAGAAGAAACTAGCCAAACAACTAAAAATAGAAAAAAATTAGGGGGCATGGTGGCGCATGCCGGTAGTCCCAGCTACTCGGGAGGCTGAGGCAGGAGGATTGCTTGAGCCCAGGAGTTTGAGGTTGCTGTGAGGTAGGCTGACGCCACGGCACTCTAGCCCGGGCAACAGAGTGAGACTCTGTCTGAAAAAAAAAAAAAATATTCATATCCAGTATCTGGAGTCTCTGATCAAGAAAACCAAGACCTGCCTGCAACAGAGGATCCCTGCGCCATGATCATTCTTTAATGTTGCGTTGAGGCTGGCTTGGAGGACAGAAACGCTGCAAGAACATGACGCCCAAAGGCTGGACTCCATTTAATTAAACGAGAGCAGATGACTGGGTCAGAGTGATTCAGAAGAGAGGCGGCGGCCGATGGTTCTCGCGGAGCACGTCCGAAGGGCGACCCCGCGGACACCACGGAGCAGGCCGACGCTGTCACTGATGCCTGCTAAAGACGGCTGCAGTTGCCTCGGAAACGTACTGTCGCGTTCTTGTCTCCTAGGGCAGATTACCAGCGGGCCAGGGGCGCGCGCTCCAGTGACGCAAGCACACGCAGCCCTCAGTAATGAGTCTTTAGGCTCCGCCATTTCTCCAGAGCGTTTCCGCCACAGGTTTGGGATCTGGTCTTACCCCTTCTAGTTATTATTGCTAAAACGTAGCTTAGAAATCTTTTTATATCCTAGCTGTCCTTTGTTCATTATGTTTCCAACTTACCTGGCAGAGACCAAAGGAGCCAGAATTAATACAAGGAAACACAACTAATATAAGCGAGAAATTATTTATAGTAATGTCGAAGCGGAAGAAAACCTGGATTGTGGGTTTAGGCATTTCAGAGGCCTTTTCCTCCTCAATGCTAAGTAAATCTTTACAGGGCGCCCATTTTCTTTTTATCATAAACTGAATTTCTCAGATTCTTTGCTGTCTAGTGTCTAAAATCCAATCTTTGTGATGCTTTTTCCTCGGTGAGACACAGGGACACGTTTGTAATACTCATTTAAATTCAGACACTGCCATTCTCTGGCTGAACACCTTCGTACATTGTCCTCACAGCCGCTCTGCACGGAGGAGAAGGTGTTAGGAAGCAGGAGACTTTGGCTCTATTCTTTTCAATGATCTGACCTTGGAAAGACCCCTAAGCTGTGACCTCAGCCTCTTTATCTGTAGAAAAGGGATTTGAGTAGGTTGTTATAAAGTTTCTTCCAGTTCTGATGTTTTAAAGCTCTCCTCTAGAGCGCGATGAGAAGACAGCAAAGGCGTTTGTGACTTGCCCAGGCGGATGCGTCTAGACAGAGCAGAGGAGGACTCAGGCCCGAGTCACATTCCAAGGTGTTCCTTCACACCAGGCTGCAGGCTTGTTGCTGAAAATGTGAATGTCAGACACTGGTTCACCTTATTATCTTGTTTTACTCTTGGACCAAAGAAATCGATCTAACGTCTCATTGCTGTATGAAATTTAAACACTTTAAAACAAAATGTTTTAATTAAATAGTCAACACCAGAGTTTTTCATTCAAGTGTGAAAATCAGGGGAGAGGGATTCCTGCTCTGGCCCTAGCCCTCACGCCCCTCTGGGTCTGCTCTGTTGGGGTCTCCGGGGCACTGCTTGTCAGGAACAGGGATTTCCCTCCTGCTGAAGGTGCAGGATCTGATGATTCCTGACTCTTCAAGGGCAAAGGGCAAAGCTTACCTATATAACTAGATGAATTGTATGTTATTATAATTAGGAAAGGTTCTCAGAGTTTTACTATGTATTTGTATTTAGACTCACCCATACTTTGTGGATTTCCTAAACAGGAACCCTTGAAGTTTTAAAGAGAACTCTTTGAAGAAGAGATAATAACTGGAGTGTTGTCCTCTCTTCCCCAAGAAGCAGCCACGTGGGCAGGAGTAAACCTGATTCTTCTCTTTATCCCCCTATTCAGTTTTCGCCATAGAGCAGTTGGGGCAAATATTGGTTTCCACCGGGCAATGTGGACTCGGGACTGCGGCATTGCATGGACGTAACAAGGGCCACTCAGTTCTTTGTGGTTGCTCACACCCTGCTCTGCTGCTTGTCTCCCTGCAATATGCTCACCAGGGAAGGGTCTCTCTCCAGGAACGTTCTGCTTTCCCCAGCTCCCCTGGAGGACTGCAGCTGGAGGGCAGCGGTAGCCGGCCCTGATGCCCTCTCCAACTCAGTGTTACCAGGGAGCCCTGTGCTTCGAGAGCATCAGGAACACACTGATAAAACTGGCCCCATATTTTATTTCCATTTGTCTCCTTGATTGTTTCTCAAATGGGTTTTGATAAAGAAGAGAGGAGAGATGTCATTAACATCTCCAAATTTCTAACAGAAGCCAACACAAGCAAGAACCAAACTCTGCAGCTAGTAACTACAGAGGGCGCAGATACCTGCTATTAAAGTTTGCTAGAAAATGTATGTAACAATCCCAGATGAAGAAGCTCTTCAGGGACTCAAATTGCTGTCCATTTCTACTCTCGTCTGATTAGATGTTAATGTATTCACACCTTGCCAATTGGTTGGAGAAAATTACACTTGGAAGCATCATGTGCCTCTCTCTCAAATAATTAGCCTAATTTGTTTTGCTCACTTTGAGGAGTAATATAGAGCAAGGTGGAAATTCAGCGCCTGAGCAGGTCAGTGAATATTACTTTACTTCTCAGTACATATTTGTAGATCATAAACACGGTTCATTAGTTCCTCCGAGACGAGAAAGTTTTCTTGCAGCAGACATCACTGAAAGCAATAAAAATGATGTCATCATCCTTGGACACGTAACGTTTACAGTCATAATAAATTTTCCACGCACATGTGCACATCCAACAAATGCTGTACAGATCCGAAGTCAAAAGGAATTTTTAAACTACTGAAAGCCACATGCCAACACTTTCTTTAATTGTGATAAATTGTGTTCTCTCACCTGAGAAGGTGACAGTTCCTGGCAAATAAGTCTGTGAAATCACCCGGAACAAGAAAAAAATTTTCCTGTTTTGTAAGCTAAAATCCTATGATGGCCAGAAAATTGTGGACAAAAAGCTAGCTGACGGTTCAGTTGTCCTGAGCCTTGTTAATCGCAGTCAGGAAGCCTATGCTTCTGTTTGCAAAGCCAATCAAGAACTCAGGTCCCCTTCAGCATGAAGGCATCCCAATGACACAGTAAATTGCAGTGTGTGCCTACACTGGTAAGAGCACAAAGTCACGGGAGTTCTTGCCTCACTAGACAGGCAAGAGGTCAGACATAGGCACTGATGCAGGAGATTGGTGTTTGTGAACTTCCCTCCTTTCTTCCCTGTGGCCTGGCAAGGATCACCTGATCAGTATGAAACCTCTCATGTCACCAGGGCAGAAGAATGGGGTTTGGACTCGCTGCTTTGCCACAGTGTCTCATCCCTTTCACAATTCCCCACCATTCTGCCCTGTGATGTCAGCTTCTCTGTTGATTTTAGCCTTCCAGGCTGTTCTTGACAGTTATTTTATTTAATAAAATAATGCAAAGATATAGATGTGAGAAGGGTCCCAATAGTATAATTTATCTCAGGCAATTCCATAGAGACAATTAAATGAAACTTGCAAAATGTACAAGGCAGTTTCTAAAACCGGGAAAAGAGCATTATTTTAAAACCCTGTGTCATTATCAAGTGCGTGTTTAGATTTAGGTCACTCTGCAAATGGCAGTTCGTGGCGGGGAGGAGCGCCAGCCTTGCAGTGCTGGGTGGGCGGCTCTCGGACTATGGGGCTATAAAAAAAGAAAGAAAGAAAAGAAAAGAAGATTCTATTTTTCTTCTGTGTGTTTTTCTTCTATTGGGCGTTCAGGGACAACTGCAAGTAAATGGATCTTGCCACTTGGTCCAAGATCCCATCTACAAACTTAGGAGCTGAATGGAACCCCAGCTGGGCAATTGAAATCCAGACTATTTAAAACACACACATACACACACACACATACACACACACATACACACACACATACACACACATACACACACACATACACACACACATGCCCAAACAAACAAAACAAAAACTCTGGACTGAAAGGAGAGAAGGTGCCTTTATTCTTCATTAACTGTGCCAACTACCCCTCTTACTTGGTATCTGTAAGGGCACAGTGGATGGAATTCTGCTCCAGGAATCTGAAATCTATTTGCTATGCAACCCTGGCATGTGTCTTAATATCCCTACCTTCCCCCTGTACAGCATGGTGAAATAATACTTAATTTATTTCCCTCAAAGAGTCACTGTCAAGGTCAAATTAAGAAATGGATTAAAAAGTGTAATGCATTGAACACATAAAATGCAACCATTTATTATTTTCTTAAATTATTCTGTTTTGAATAGTTTTACTTTCTTTATTTGCAACATTTTTTATTTGCTTTTCTAAGCCCCAGGAGAAGGAATAGGGAATACGTTTACCAGTAATATCCCTTAGCCCTGAAATTTAGAAGAATAATAACTGCACTTATTTAACCAAGTTGAAGGGGAAAAATGGAGAAAAATTAGCCTCTAGTTGTACCATTTTGACTAACCCCCGCAAAAAAAACCCTTTAAGTGTCTATTTATTTGTTTAATCATTCAGTTAGTCAAAAAATATTTAAACCAGACTTGTGGCTGACATAAAATTGGATATCACCTAGTCCAAAGCAGATGATGGGCATGCAAACAGTCACATAATAGAGGATGCAGGAAATGGCGCAGAGCAGGGAGTGGGAGTCTTCAAGGGGTCATGTCGCAATGCAAAAGGACCTTAACTGAATCTTGAAAGATAAATAGTTTTCTGTGTGGACAGCAGTATATTTGTCGCTATTGAAAGTATAAAAGCTCCGTTTTTAATATTAAGCTACAGGGTGAGATTATATGAGTAAATCGTCTTCTACGAGAGGACTGGTTCTTTGGAAAGCCAGTTAGACGCCGCCCCACTGGAGCCGCCGAGCACCGCAGGAACGCCGGCTGCCCGGGCTGCTTGGCTGGGACTTGTCTCACCGGCATTAACCAGCAACACAATCCAGTGGGAAAAAAAATTCCCAGGAGACAGATGTTCCAAAGGAGCTTCGAAGAAGAGAGAAGGAAAGAGGGAAGAGAGGGGCAGAGAGAAAAGAAGAAAGAGAGGGAGGCGGGGGGCTAGATTCTTGCTTCCTGACTCCATTTTTCTCAATTCCTCTAAGAATGACGTTCTCTTTGTCCAAGACAGGTGTACACAAAATAAGGCAGGCTAACTCACTGGTTTCAAGAATTTAAAAATTCGTATACCATGAGTTATTAATAAAATGTTTAAATTAATAATATGTCTATTAATACATACAGGCAGTCTCTGGGTTATGAATGACCCAAACTGTAGCGTTCCTTGCTTATCAATGGGCTCCCAAGGCTCCCCATAATTTATAACTCAATAATTAAATTCATAATTTGGGCACTAGTTCTCTCTGCCCACGTGAACAAACCTGTGTGGAGTGGGCAGCTAGTCTCATTGCTCACACAGTCGCTTACCCACAGTGTCACTTTCGTCTGAACTTTTTTATTAGATTTTGTGAGTCTGTGTTTACCCTGATGACCACTACTCCAAAGCGAAAGTCTACTGCAAGCCCAGGTGAGCCTGTGGGGGAGAGAAAGGTGTTTACAATGGACACGAAAGTAGAAATGATTGAGTGTTCCGAGGAAAGCCAGATGCCATCGTCCATCCACTGGGAAAGCATCAGGCGTTAGCTGCTCAACTATCGAACAATTAAGAAGGATAAAGTGAGAATAATGGAACAGGTGGAAGGCAGAGCTCCAACGAAAGCATCCACTATTACTAAGCAGCATAGTGGATTAATTATCGAAATGGAAAGGTTACTACTGATTTGGTTAAAAGATCAAAATAAAGGTCACATTCCTATTAGCCTAGTGGTGATGCTACATTAGGTGAGTGTTAACTTTGAATATTCTTTTTTGAAATTTCTCCTATCTCCTCTCTAAACTTTTTGTACGAGTTTGTTTTTATGTTCTGTTTATTTGAATTAAAAGAAAGAGCACAGTAGTTTCTGTAACTTATTATTGCAATACAGAGGTATTATTATTATTTCAGTATTACACTATATTATTATTACCATGCATGAGTCATTATATTATTGTTATTATTATTGTTACCATATATGCGCTGTTCACCAAGGATCCGAGTTACATACTAATCTGACCTAAAGAGGTTCTCAAGAATGGATCTCGTCCCGAACCCAGGGACCACCTGTATTTGCAGCTTGTGAGAGATTGAACCAATGTGGCTTAGTGGACTTTGTGGATAGAAGCTGATGAACTAAATATCCCCCTGATGCTGTTACTTGTTTATTGGGTGACAATGACAAGTTTTGTAAAATGGGAAGAACTCCCTTCCTATACTACCTTCTGAAGGAGCTTGATGACAAGATGCAAGGAAAGGGGATTTTGTTCTGTTTCACCTTGCCAATTTGCAGTGCTGACCTGAACCGTGAGGGGTCAAATCTGTTCACAGCCAGCAAGCCTTCCCCAGGAAGCTTCGGGATTTCTTTCAGATAGTTTCATTCTAACTGAAATACTACAACGTGTACAAGGGGTTCTTGGGAAGACTTTTCCCAGACCTGATTCAAAACATAAATTTCAAAGCAAAGTGGGGATGGTCCCAAATGCTGCATTCGGTGGGGACGCAGCCTCAGGCGGGGACTCAAGACCAACCCATGTCAGGTGCTGTCTCTCTGTGTCCATTTTCTTCCCTCTCCAGCACACGCTTCTAATAGCCTCTGTCCAAATCACTTCGGCCTTTGAGACTTTTGGACCACTCACATCTGGGGAAAAAATACTTCTTTACACTTTTCTGTTCTTGGAGCCACGATAATAATGATTCTCAGTCAAGCTTATGAATTTATAAGAAATGCAGCCTTGGTGTCTGCAGAGAGCTGTTGAACCAGTGTCTCTGGCCTTTGGACAAAGGTACATATTTTGCATTTTTCCTTTGTGATTCTGATGTGTCCTTCTGGTCAATAATCATTTGTTACTATTATTAAACAGTAGTAGTAATAATGCCAATCTACCATGAAACTCTACTTCTACATCTAGAATCTCTCTGAAAGGGAAGGGACCTAGAGATAATTTAAAAGATCTTTAAGGTGACTTCAAACAGCCCTTAGTTGGGGCTGTTCAAGGCAGAGCCACACTTACATTAGCTAAGGCAAAGGTTAGACATTTTAAATTTGCCAAGAAAGAATATTTATAATACCAAATGCGCATAGAACGCCACAGAATTTAGACTTCACTCATTTGAGGGTGATTGTTGATAACCATAATTGGAAAGTAATTAGCCACAGAGGGTATCTCTTGGTCTACAGTTTAATTATTTTTTGTTTAAAAATTTGTAGAGCATCACATTTTCAATGTGTTTGTATTGTTCTTTCAAACTTATAACCTTTTTATTTAAAATTTTTATGATCTTATGCAAAGTGAGTACATTAAAGATTGTCTTGTGCCAAATAGCCTTCCTTTCAAAGGTTTAAATCAAATTAAATTTAATTTTAATTTAATAGTTTATTTCACAGATTAGAAATACAGTGATTATTGTCCTTTTTGAATTTCCTTTGTTTCCCAGGGAAAGTGAGTTGACACTAAAATCTGGTCTCCCCTGTTTCTTGGGCATTATGGCCTCCCAGCCAGACTAAACTTTCCAGACACCTTTGCTATGTGACTATAATCTTTCCATTGGAACAGGAGTGATGTGCACGCTTCCACACTGGGGTCTTTGGTCATTGGCTGTGCACATGCTCTTCTTGTGACCATGGCTCACCTTCCTTGTGTAGACAATGACACCACCATAAGGGACATGGCAAAGCAGTGACTTGAAACATGGGTCCCTGAAAGACAGTTCTCCATTGACCTGACAGGTCTCACTGACACCTGCACATGAGAGAGAAAGAAAACGGTATGATTTTTCTTTTAAGAAACTCAATTAGATCTCTAGTTTTTATGTGCTATATTAATATTTGATATAAAGGGGATTTTGTAAACCCCCTCAAGCTCTTTAGTTCCTACAATCAGGTGTTGAGCTTATTAAGACATGCACAATTGACCTTTGTAACCAGGATTTAGAAAAAATCCTGGTACCCACAACCAAACAAAAATCCCCCTAAAACCAAACATACACACACACACACACACACACATATATATGTGTGTGTGTATGGGGTGTGTGTGTGTGTGTGTATAATGTAGGCAAACACGATTCAAAAGGAACTTGCTTAAGGTTATATAGTCAACTATTCAGAACTAAACAGAAACCTTCATGTTTTCATTTTTAGGATATGCAACAAAAACATTGATTTTTAGCCTTGGTCATACAATTTTGTCCTCCTATCTGCCACCAAGAAATTTTGCTTCAAATATTCTTCCTGTTGTTATTAATTAGTATCAACTAGCTAGTACTATCAGAGAATTGCCCTAGTTATGTTTTCACAGCAGACACGACATCTTGGTCTGTCAAATGTATGCAATTTCAGAGAAAAGAAAACAAGCCACCCCAGTTACATCTTGCCATTTGTCTGACACTTTCATTATCCTTGATGCAATTCCTGTCACATGCTGTCTTGTTGTAAAAGCCATTTCTGTCAAATTAACTTAGGGAGGACCGGTAGAAAACAAACATGAAATAAATAAATAAAACGTCCTCATCTACTTCTACCACCTGGAGAATTTGCAGAGAAATATAATTTTATTACCTTTCAAATTAAATCAGATCCTGGGCTTGCTGTTTCTGAAATGATCCAATATAAAATGGAAGAGTTGCATCCATCCTTGACCATTTAGGAACATGCTTGATTTATGGAAAATCAATTCCAACTCACACTCTTGTGGTTCTTTTTGATGCCCCATTAGGATTTCTTTAATTTTTGTAAATCTAGTGACTTATTTATTTGGATGCTATCAGAAAGAAGACATCCTCAACTCAATAAAAATCCCTATCCGAGAAAGCAATCTGGACTGTGGTCACAGTTCCTACCCCTATTAGGAAATTCACAGAACCCACTTAGTGCGTAGCAAAAAGGGGAGGGCAGGGTAAAAACATTCTGAAGTATCTCTGTCACCATTTCTTTCTTTCACTTGTAAATAAAGCTATAGAAATAGAGCTATTACATGGCAACTGCAGGAGAGAATTGAAAAAAACCCAAAACTATCCATTAGAACAAATGGTCGAGTCAAGGGCAAGATATAGGGTAAACTCTTGATAATGCTTATTTAATTGGCCACTGCCTAAGGGGTCCTATTGAAGCCAACAAGTCTGAGAAGCAGATAATGTAACCCGGGCAGCAAAACAGGAGAAATACTCCAGTGTGTCCATGAGTTTTGGATGGTGGTGTCAGAAATGGAGCTATGGACATTGAAGGGAAAAAGGGCAGAACACACATGGGGGGAAAGATAGGGCCAAAGCAAAAGTGAGAAGAAACAAATACTTTTTGGATACATATTTATTTAAGGGCTTTATATTTTTGGTCAATTGCAGTTACAGGAAAAATATGCCAAACTTAATGAAGAACTGAATGTGCAACTGGATCTTTGTGCTTTTCCATGGTTAATTACTTCTGTCAAGGAAAAGTCCAGCTATAAATTACCAATCAGTTAAATACTATCACTCAGAAGTTTGGTTAATCTTTCTCATACTGTTTTTTATAACTTTATTGAGATATATTTCTCATATCATAAAATTCACTTATTTAAGGGGTACGTACTTTAGTTGTCAGTGAATTTAGTGCATTCACAGAGTTGTGCAGCCATCACCACAATCCAAGTTTAGAACATTTCGACAAGCCAAAAAGAACCCCCCTGTAAATAGCAGGCACTCCCCACCTTCCATCCCTCATCCGCACCCACTCTTAGCAACAGCCAATCCACTTTCTGTTGCTATGCATTTACCTATTCTGGACATTTCACATAAATTGAATCACACAATATGTGGCTTTTGTAACTGGTTTCTACCACTAAGCATAGTGTTTTCCATAGCGTGGCATGTGTCAGTACTTCATTCTTGTTTATTTCTGAATAATATTCCATTGTGGATACACCACGTCTTGTTTATCCATTCTTCAGCTGACAGACATTTAGGTTGTCTCTACTTTTTGGCAATTAGGAATAATTCTGTTTGTAAACATTTGTGTACAAGTTTTATGTGGACATAAATTTTTATTTATCCTGAGTTCGTAACTAGGAGTAGAATTTCTGGGTTATATGATTACTCTATGTTTATTTAACATCTTGAGAAACTCCAAACTATTTTCTAAAAGTCACTGCATCATCGTTTGTTTCCACTGGCATTGATTTTGCCACATCCTTGCAACACACGATAAGTTCTTTACTTTTATTCATCCTAGTAAGTGTGAAGTGGTATCTCATTGTAGGTTCAATTTGCATTTCCCTGAAGACTAATGATGTGGAGCATCTATTCATGTGTTTAATGGACACTTTGGGGAACTATCTATTCAGATACCTTATCCACTTTTAAACTGGTTTATTTGTCTTCTTATTGTTGAGTTTTAAGAATTATTTATATATTCCAGATACAAGTACTTTATTAGATATCTGGTTTACAAATACTTTGGGTTATTTTTTCCATTTTTTCTTAATTATTTTTTGGACAGTTTCTCTTGTTAACCTGCATATTTTTTCTTTCTATTTTTTTTTCTTTTATTTCATCATATTATGGGGGTACAAATATTGTTAGGGTTA
>VBSM01000500.1:9200046-9217998 GCA_008086735.1 Cheirogaleus medius
TTATCAAAGATTAGGTTACCGTATGCTGATGGTTTCATCTCTGGTATCTCAGATTTATTCTAGATATTGATGCTTCTATTCTTGTGCCAGTACCAGGCTGATTTGCTGGTGAAGTTTTTCCTTTCTTGATGGTATCCTTTCATACGCAAAAGTTTTTAATTTTATGAAGTAAAATTTATCTATATTTTCTTTTGTCTCTTGTTCTGTTGGCATCATATTTAATAAATGATTCGCTAACCTAAAGTCACAAAACTTATTCTGTATTTTCTTCTAGGAGTTTTATAGTGTTAGCTCTTGCATTTAGGTCTATGATTCATTTTGAGTTAATTTTTGTGTATGGCATGAGGTAGAAGTTCAACTTTATTCTTTTGCATATGGATAGACAGTTGTGCCAGAATATTTGTTGGAAAAATATTCTTTCTTCATTGAATTATCTTGGCATCTTTGTCAAAAATCAACTGACCATAAATAAAAGAGTTTATTTCTGGACTCTCAATTTTATTTAATTGATTTGTATGTCTATTTTTATGCCTGCATTATGCTTTCTTGATGGTTATAGTTTTGTAGTAGGTTTTGAAATGAGGAAGTGTGACTTCTGCAACTGTGATCTTCTTTTTCAAGATAGTTTTGGTGATTCTGGATACTCCTGCATTTTCATATGAATTTAGGATCAATGTGTCAATTTCTGTAAAAAAAAAAAAAAGGTAGGAGTTTTGGGAGGTTTTCACTATTCATTTATGACAAATATTCCACATCCATGACTCTCTCCAGTCAAAAGTTTTTTTGAAATGATGCTGTTGGCCTTGGCCAAGTGGAGAATTGTCGTGGCCCATTTGCAGGACGGGGGATGAACACGTAACACAAAGAAACACACAAAGAAAGACATGGACACACATAAAGACGATACAAGACTGCAGCGCCGAACGCACCAGTCCTTTTATTTTTATACTGTAAAAATCAAAGTTACTTCCTTATACAATGCCTGTGACCAGGCATTGCAGCAATGGCCATAAATTCCAGAACACGTAGCCTAAGGACACAGATGTCCCATGACTTGGGGTCTTAATGCGGTTGCTTAAGGCGACAGCCATAAGTCAGAGTTTGAGATAAGCACAGATAAGCAATGCAGCCACAAAGGGGAACTTTCTGTTCCCATCCCTTCTAGCCTGGCCCCCTGCGGCTGTGCCTGTCTTAGGTTGTCCCTCCTCGAGGGATCTTACCCATCATGGGCTAAACAGCCATCCCATGAGCTCAGGCGGTACCCATAAGGGCAAGATGTTTATCAAGTGGCCTCCAGACCCCCAGGGCTGTGGGGCTGGGCAACATTTGCTTACGTGCAGAAGCTCAAACTCTTTGTTATGCCTTCAAGCAGCAACCCTGTTTGTTAGGTGAACCTAAGCCAGAACATATGACTCTTAACGCTGCTCTGGGCTGGGCACGTACTCCTTCTCCTAAGGTTAATTCTTAATCTGCACAATTATAAGTCAAGTCTCCAACAGAGAATGGAGTCACGTGACTCACCCATCCTGCAGATGGCTGCAGACAGCACAGGCTTTAAACTGGCTGTGAATCTGCCCATGACCTTCCTAACCTTTGCCACAGTCATCTGGATGTGTGTGTGGTCCTTTGGCACAGATGACGCGGTTGCTGGCAGAGCGTTTCTGCAGTGCATACAGGTCCACAGGTTTATAGGCGCTGTTCTGCATGTCAAGGTTGCACCTGCTGCCAGCACAGTGTGCACGAGCAGAGAAGCACAGGTGGGATTTTGACAGAATTTGGACCGTACTGAATTTGTGGATCATTGTGTTAGTCTGGATTCTCCAAAGAAACAGAATCAATAGGAGAGATATATGTGTGTGTAATGTATATGTGTGTGTGTATGTGTGTGTATGTATGTATGTATACATATATTTACTATAATAAATTGGCTCATATAATTATGGAGACTGAGAAATCCAAGATCTGCAATTAGCAATCTGGAGACCTAGGAGAACTGACGGTGTAACTGAAAACAATCTAGTTAGGATTGTTGTAAGGATTAGTACTAACTTAATTTTAACACTATACAAAGCTTTGCTCCAATATGTCTCCATTCCCTTCCTCATCCTTTGTACAATTATCATTACACAAATTATATCCTTAAATATTATATGCATATAAACACTGTTTTATAATTAATGCTTTATGCAGTTGTCTTTTAAAATAGGATAAGAAAAGGGTTATAAATATGTTTATACTGTCTTTTACGATGCCTATACAGTTAATTTTATTGGCGCTGTTATATTTTTATGTGGATTTGAGTTGCCATCTAGTGTCCTTTCCTTTCAGCCTGAAGGATTGACTCCCTTTGCTATTTCTTGTAGTGCAGATCTACTAGTGGTAAGTTCTCAGTTTTTATTTTTCTGGAAATGTCTTCATTTCCCACACAATCTTGAAGGGAGTTTAGCTGGATATAGAAACCTTGGTTGACAGTGCTTTCCTTTCAAAATTTTGACGTTGTCATTCCTCTGTCTTTGAGTCTCCCTGGTTTCCAATGAGAAGTCCATCATTAATCTTACTGATGATCCTTTGACATAAGTCATTTTTCTCTTGCTAATTCTAAGATGTTCTCTTTTTCTTTGACTTTTATCAATTTTACTGCAATATGTCTAGGTATGGGTCTCTCTGAGTTTATTCTACTTGAAGTTTGTTGAGCTTCTATGATATTGTGAAATATATACTTGGTCTTCATCCTCCTATCCTGGCATACAACTCCTAAAACCCTTGGAATCTCCAGAGTGCTGTCTTTATACATGCTAGTGTTGACTGACAGCTTCAGGTTGGGGCCTAGCTATTGGAAACACAAAGATATGATTAGAAGTTGGGACTTTCAGCCCCACTAGGGAACCTCCAGGGAAGGGAAGGGGCTGAAGTTTAAGTTGATCACCAATGGCCAATGGTTTAATCAGTCATGCCTACATCATGAGGCCTCCATAAAAACCCAAGAGTTCCAGGTTCAAAGAGCCTCCAGAGAGCTTGACACGTGGAGGCAGACAGGAAGGTGAATAGAAACTCATCCACCTGCCAGGAGGGTGATGCACCCAGCTCCATGGCAACAGAAGCTCCTGTGCTCAGGGTCTTCTAGACCTCACCCTATTATCTCTTCATCTGGCCATTCATTTGTATCCTTTAAAATACCCTTTGTAATAAACTGGCAAATTTAAGTAAATGTTTCCCTGAGTTCTGTGAGCTGCTCTAGCAAATCAGTCAGACCCAGAGAAGGAGTTGTGGGAAGCCAACGTGAAGCCAGTTGGTCATAAGTCTGGAGGCCCAGAATTGTGTCTGGTGGGGTGAGGGATCCACCTTGGGGACTGAGCCCTTAACCGCTGGGACCTGATGCTATCTCAGGGTAGATAGTGCCAGAAATTAATTAGAAGACACCCAATTGGTGTCTGCTGTTTGGAGTACAGGAAAACCCCCACATTTGGTTGCAGAATTCTTCTGTGTTGATTGCTGTAGTGTGAGCAAGGGAAAAACATGGTTTGGGTGCTTTCCCCAAACAGCTTCTTAAAAGTATAGATTCATATTATTTCATCAAATTTGAGAATATTTTAGCTATCATTTCTTAAATATTCTTCTGTTCCTTTATATTTTATTATTTTTCTGGGGTTCTCATTATGCATATGTTGTTACATGTGATAGTTTCTGGTAAGTCCCTGAGGCCTTATTCATGTTCTGTTATTCTCTTTTCTTCCATTCTTTCCTCTTTTTCACAGACTGGAAAATACCTATTGATCTACTTTCAAGTTTACCAATTATCTCTTCTGCCAGCTCAAATCTGTTATCAAGTCCTTCTAATACATACTTCATTGTGGTTATTGTATTTTTCAACTGCAGATCTTTTAAAAAATAATTTGTCTCTATGTTGATGTTCTCTGTTGGGTCAGGGATCATTGACCTGCCTTCCTTTAGTTCTTTATACAGTTATAACTGCTGTTTTAAAGTCTTTGTCTACTAAAACTACAATCTGGACATTTTCAGGGACATTTCATGTTAGCTCCCTTTTCCTATATATGTGCCACATTTTTCTTTTTCTTTTTTTTTTAATTTTAGCATATTATGGGGGTACAAATGTTGTTAAGGTTACATATATTGCCTTTGTCTTCCCTCCCCCCTCGAGGGGGGAGGAGGGGATGGGTATATGCATACATTTTTCTATTTATCATCATTTTTGTTGTTGAAAACTGGACATTTTAGATATATTGTTGAAATGCTGGTATCACATTTTTCTGTTCTCCAGGGTTTATTGTGGCCAATTTCTAGTTGCTGCTTTTATTTTTCTTATTGCTGCTTATTTGCTTAGTGACTCCCCTGGACTAATTCTGTAGATTCTGTATTCTCAGCAAAGCATGGCTTTTGAGTTGAGTTTTTTATTATGTTTTTTCTTAAGTTTTTGTTTTTATCTTTAAGGATGGCTTCCTAGTAGTCAGTATGTGATCAGCCAATGATTGGTCAGATTTTCTTAAATGCATTTCCTTTGTATCTCTATTTTTTTGCAAAAGGAATCCGTATGAGAAGGCAAGCCTTCAAACTTCAGGCAACTTACAAACCAGCGTTGGCTTTCAGTTCCTGCTCCTATGAGGCTTCAAAGTTAGTCAGGGGGTAGTGACTGGTGCCTTCTCTTCTCCCATGTTTTTTTCTGGGTTTTCCTACTGCTTTGTAGACCCACAGAAATATGCCAGAGCTTTTCAAAGTGCTCTATGGGTGTCTAGTTCTCCTGGGTTTCCTTTTAAATTCCCAGCCAGCCTCTGTATGCCTCAACTGAAATCATAGGCTTTCACTCAGGCAGCTGAAGCGTGCTGAGAATTGCTATTGTGCTGTAATGCCCTGGGGGAAGAAGCTTCCTCCTCCTTCCGCCTTCCACTGAGCTGAGCTCAGAGTCAAACCACATAGCCGCATGCTCTGAGAATAAAAATTTCCCAGTAAGCTGCAAATTTGGGCACAATATTTACTGTGCTCCGAAGATGGTGCTTTTAAAGAAGATCTAGAAGTGGTCAGCTCTCTCTCTGGCTGCGAGGCTGCCTGCCATGTCTCCCACAGCACCGCCCTGGGGATGGGTCCGAGTCAAACCTCCACACACTTCCTCCCGCAGAAGGAAGTTTCGTACATTCTCTAGGACAGATGATTTTCAGGTTGCTATGTGGCTTTGATCAATTGACAAGGATTTTAAGCCAAATGACTTTAGATTTTTTGCCTGTATAGTCATGTATTGCTGAACCGCAGGGATATGTTCTGAGAAATGTGTCACTAGGCCATGTTGTCATTCTATGAACATCATAGCGTGTACTTGCACGAATGCAGACGGTCTTGCCCACTGCTCACCTAGGCTGTGTGTGTGGCCTATTGCTCCCAGGCTACACACCTGTGCAGCATGTTACTGTGCTGAATACTGTAGGCGACTGTAAGTGTTTGTGTATCTAAAAGTATCTAAACATAGAAAAGGTACAATAAAAAACACAGTATTATAATCTTATAGAACCACCATCTTATGTGATTCATTGTTGTCCAAAATGTGCTTATGAAGCGCCGACTGTATTCGTGCTGTTTCAGAGGGAGAGAACGTCAGCAAGGTTTTCACTGCCGTTCCAGAAGTGGATTCCTCCTCATTCAATTAGTCAATTTGCTTTGGCATCTCATCTGTGTTATGTTTTAAATTTTTAGCAGATTTATACAAAGTATACCACACACATTTACAGCTAGTTGCTGACTAGAATCTCAGGGAATGACGTCCCCTACAAGGTCAGAAGGCTATGAGACCTCTAGCGATGAGTGTCTAAAACCTTTAACCTCTAAATCTGATACAGTCACCCTTACACAGAATCTCTCAGTGACAAGCTATAGGCAGAGGGACAAAGGTGAGTTTCATAAACACTTGGTGCTTGATTGGATCACCTGTCCTCAACTTTCCACCCACATGGTTCCATTTAACTATTGCTGTGTAACCAACTGCCCCTGGGCATAGTGGCATAAAATAACAGCCATTTTATTAATGCCACAATTTTGTGGGTCAGAAATTCAGGCAGGGCTCAATAGGGCTACTCTTCTTCACCACATGGGGTAACTGACTCAGTGTTATTTTGCTGGTGGCTGGGCTGGTATCCATCTGGTCTCCTTCATGATGTCATTATTCTAGTCCATTATTCACATGCCTGGTGCCTTTTTAGGATGGGTATAATGAGGGACTTTTCTGGATCTCTCTGGCTTCCTGTCCCTCCAGTGTTAGGCTTTCTCCATGTGGTCTCTCCTGCAGGGTAGTTAGATTTCTTACTTCATGGCTCAGAGCTTCCCCAGAGCCCAAGGCAGAAACTGCTAACCTTATTAACAGTTCCAGAATTGATATAGTGTCACTTCCACTGACTCTATTGGTTGAAGCAGCCACAGGCGAGCCCAGGATAAAGGGGAGATGAAACAGACGCCACCTCTAGAAGGGAAGAATGTCAAAGATTTGATGACATCTTTAATCTGCCACAGAGCCTGTTTCTAGTTTGAAAAATGAGATACAAAGAACTTAGCAATTCTCTGGGCTGGGGACTGAGCCCGTTCCTGTGAATCTCTCACCATAAAGGGACTCTGAGACATCCTTAATAAACCTGAGAATTTGGTTTCTCCCATCAGACATTTTCCTGATTCTCAGAGCATGACAATGGCACCACTTTTTGAGAAATGTTGATGCTAAAGCATCAGCAACAGTGGCACGAAGCCTGCACTTTTCAAAGGTATAAGGGGAAATAACCACCTGCATTTGGAGACATTTCCAAATATGATGCTTTTCTAACTCCCTTTTGAGCATCAGGTACAGTCATTGCTGACTCACAGTGGTTTTGTGAATGCTATTTCTTCTTTACTGCCAGGCCACCTCATAGCAAAATCTTCCTAACTCGTGTCCTAAGATAACAAAGCCTTTAGGAGGAAGGTGGCTTCACTTTCTTAGTATTGTCTTTCTGAATTTTCTTAATGTTCTGTGCTTTTGTTTACGCACCTGTCTGATCCTGCCCCAGAGGCACTGCATCTTGATTGACTAACAGTTTTGTTCATTATAGAACTCTCAGCTCTGTTATTTTTTTTTCTGATCCTGGGGAATCTTATGAATATATTCATATATTCCTAATCCTCAAAATCTAAAAAGGTCTAATGCTTTCAATTCAGCAATTTCAATGGGGTATGGACTTTGAAACAAAAATAGAAGCTTATTTATTGATTGCCCTATAAAGAGAGCAGATATTCATCTGACAGCCTTAACTTTTTGATTCCTAACAAAAACAAAAGACTGTTTACAATTCCCTTCTTGGACAGTAGATCTAATTTCCCAAAGGGTAGGTTTATGTGTGGTGAGAGGGAGGTAGGTCTCTGAAACAAAGCAAGTAAATTATTCCCCACTGATCACTGAATTTTCATGCTTCAACACTGACTAATATTCTTAAGGGTATAATACTGGTAGCAATTGTACTATACCAGAAAGAAAAATATCACAAATGCAATATGAAATAGTAGATTCTACCGAATATTGAACTTCTACTATGTTGAAGGCATGGCACTCTTACTGAAGACATAATGAAAAACAAAATAAATACGGCTCCTGAATCATGGAGTTGACATCACAGTGAGAAGGGAAAAAAATGAGATAATTAAAAGAATGTATATATTATTACAAAACATTTCAAAGTAAAGGAAATTGAATCTGTAAGAATGTATAAAGGGGACTTAATCTAGACTGTACTCAGAAAGGTTCTGAAATGCTTTGGGGGCCTTTTTCCCATTGTCTTGACTATTAGTGACTATGAGCACCTGGCTTCCTTTTATCTGTGCTAATCTCTCCAGCAGGCGGTAGCTCCACAGCCTTTGGATTCTCCCCCTAGAAACGTTCTTTCCTTCTCTACCATGTGGCCAGGCTGAGAATTTTCCAAATTTTTCTGCTCTGCTTCCCTTGTAATTATAAGTTTCAACTTTAAACTATTTTTTGCTCCCATATCTGATCACAAGTCATTAAAATCAGCAACTCCACTTCTGGAACACTTTGCTGCTTAGAAATTACTTCCACCAGATCCCTAGGTTGTCTCTCCGAAATTTAGCCTTCCACAAAGCCCCGTGTCCTCCACTAATGAATCACACAGATGGGGCAAATAATCTATCATATTCCGTTGGCAGCCAGTAAAGGATGATCTGTTGAGAGGCTGAATTTCCCAAGATCCTGTATAAAATCAATCTCATAGAAATGTTTCATTGATCATATTTAGTACCAGTCGAAAATTACAAGGTATTTCATGGGTAGAAGCTCTGCCTGTGACCATACAAACTGAGGGTCTTTCATTTGTTTCTTCCGAAGAGACTCGAGAGTCTCATAACGGCAGCACTGGAAATTCTGCACAAGCTCTAGAGTTTGACCTCAACTCTTGGCAGTATATGCAATTACTGATTAGGGAAAAGAAAAATGATGATGAGGGCTTGGAAGAATTTTATGCAATGATTATAATGGTTCCATCAGCTCTGTTTGCCAAAATTCTAATACCTAGGTAGAACTAAAGAATTTCTAGGGATCCTGTAGGTTTTATAAGCTTTTCTTTAGATGACTTGACACTTGCACGAACTCTGTTGTGTTAAAATATCAATCAAAGCTATTTATGATCCCTGCAGCACTGCAGTGAGAGAGGCAGAGTCCTAGCTGCCACGTGCTTAAATCATCTGATTATGTATTTGCTCTTTTGCTGTAAGAAGTTGAGGCAGAGACAGACTGGCTGTTCACAAAATCCATTTATTCTATTAAATATTTCCTGCACAAATAGCAAAGCTTCATTTCTCAGCTTGTCCTGCAGTTTTACATGAATCAATGCTAGACTTATTTTGTTTATTTTATAACTTTCTTTCATGCTGTTACTGTTGAAGTTCAACTCAAATTTTTATTCTTTATTTTTAAAAATGTTACTTTTATAAAAACATACATGTATATATATATATATGTTCATTATAAAAATGTAGTCTGTGAACAAAAAGTAAGAAGAATGTAAAAAAATCCTCAGAAGTAACTATTGCCCACATTTGGGGAATATATTTCCAAACATCCCTCTATGGAACGAGAGGGAGAGAGAGAGAGAGTCTCTTTGCACTTGCTACCTCTGACCCCTCTACCACGCAGCGTCACTCCGGCCTTCTCAGTCAGCTGGGAGACTAGATCATCATTCTGAGGGTTTGCGTCCTGTTGATGTGGCAATGCTCTGAACTCCTGTACCTTTTGTTGTTGTTTTTATTTGCCTTCCTACACATGTTCCACCCTTTCTTATTTTTCCAATTTCCTATCACAGTAGAGGAGGATTTAATGTTCTTATACTAATATCTTTCCCATATTTCCACTCCCCACTCCCAACATTTATATCATAATTTCCAGCTAAATCCCAGTTCAGTTTTTACCTTACGACAATGAAAATATTATGATACTATTTACTACTAAGTCAACTAATGCATTGTAATTATGCTTTATTTCTTATATTACTTTTCTGGGAGTGAATAATTCTCTAATACTTTCCATACGCGTGTGTCTAAAACATATCACACATTTCCCCAACACACCTGTAAAGTTCTCACAACATGATTTCTGTTGATCAAATGCATCAGACACTGTAACCAGTTTTGTCCTTCTGTCACCTGCTGCCTCCCTGCCCTCCTCCCCATACGCGCACGCGTGCACGCACGCACACGCGTGCACGCACGCACACGCACACACGCCAGAATAATCTGTTGATCAAGCAAAGATGTTCATGAAACCTCTTGCCGTGGGAGAGAACACCACCTTGACAGAGCTATTATAATATCTCAGAAAAGGAAACTTAGTGTAGGATGTTTATAAGGCTTTGGAATTTGCACTCAAATGAAGTAAAGTGGAGACTTTACTGGGATTAGGCAATGTTAGTGAAAAAATAGGTTAGAACAGGGAAATGATGCCCATTGGATGAGTCCTGGCAAGTATACTGCTGTTTGATAAATGAGTGGCTTGTGTTTATTTATTTTTGTATTGAAGAGCTATTTGCCAAAATGAAAAATTAGTTGCACAGACAAATTGGTTTTCAGAAATTTCCTCAATTAAACAGTGGCATTATTTATTAGTTTCCTGCCTTGTTTTCCTGGGCAAAAAGAACAAAGTTATTTTGACAGAAGGGGTCTCAGGTCTTGGTCCCGATAATTAAGCTACACAGACAAAGGCTGCCTCAGTTTCCTCTCTTCCTCCTCACTTCCTTCCTTCCTTTCTTTCCTTCCTCCTTTTTTTTTTCTTCCTTCTCTACCTCCCTCCTAACAAAGGCTTCCATCCTAGAGTCCTCCTTTCTCCTTCCCCTGTCTGGGCTGATTGTTCTCTGTGCTTGCAGCATAGTGGAGATGCTGGGAATTCTCTGGTTATACTTTTTGGTGTTGGATTCTGTTTTCGGAGTTTCCTTCTAAACCATTCTGGTGGAGTACATCCTCTAGCAACCTCCTGAGGAAAAAATACATAGAAGTTTAATTTCTTGCTTTTTCTTTTCTTTCTTTCTTTCTTTCTTTCTTTTCTTTTCTTTTCTTTTCTTTTCTTTTCTTTTCTTTCTCTTTCCTTCTATCTTTGTCTTTCTTTCCTTTTCCTTTCTCCCCCCACCTTCCTTCCTTCTTTCCTTCCTGAACTTAAATGCCTGAAAATGTTTTTATTCCATCTCGGTGTTTGATTGCTAGATTAGCTGGTATGTAACTCTAAAGTAGAACCATATCTTTGGGAATTTTCAAGACAGTGTAGTATTGTCCTGTAGGTCCCAGAATTGCTTTCCAAATCACGGTGCTTCCTGGCTCACGGCTTTATCATGAGGCTACAGCAGGCCTCTTTTAAGTCAGTAATCTGAGCAACTTTTAGACCCTAGTCCTTCCATTCTTAAAAATATTCCTGAATTAATCCTTTTATCACATTTTCTTCCCAGCTTCAAAATGATGGTTAACATCACAAATATTCTATTGTCTCTAATTCTATTCTTTTTCTCTTTGCAGATTAATAATATTTTTATTACTTCACTAAAATTTTAGAAGTAGTTCAAGGAAATAAATACAACAGGTTTTCAATTTGACATCTATAACCAGAGGTTTATAGCTTTTGGTATGAAATTTTATGGTTCTCTCTCTCTCTCTCCCTTTTTAGATGATGACATAGTCACAAGGCCAAAAGTTTTCCTATTATGTTGATTTTTCAAAAGAAATAATTGTGGGTGTCTCTATCAATTCTATTATTTTTGTCTTTTGTGATTCATAATTCTACTATCACTGAATTTCGTCCTCTTGATTTCCTTAGCATATACAAATAAAATTAACTTAAATTAAAGAATTGTTTAGTTATTTTTCCAACTGCTCTTGTTTATTAGTGACATATTTAAAGCCTTAAATGTTCAGCTGAACATGGCATTAGTAATTTACCACAAACTTTTATGTATACATGTATAGTTTCTTCATTATAATGAATTTCTAAAGATCTTTCAATTGAAGAGAAGACTTCCTCTTTGAGAGAAAGAAGAGTTCATCAGGACAGTATTTTTAATTTTCAATAGCTAGAAAACTTTCTTTCTTTGGACATCTACTTTGATGATACTGTGTTGCAAAAAGGTATTTTGTTCAATTTCTTTTTTAAAAATATAATGGGGGGGCATGGGCAATATATGTAACCGTAATATTTGCACCCCCATAATATGCTGAAATAAAAAAAAATAAAAGAAAAAAAAATATAATGAGACCTTTTTCTCGATCTTATGGCCAGTAAATAATATTTGTTAATTGATCCAATATCTATGGCCCTTCCTTTGTCACATTTCAGCTGGGGGGGACACTTTTCCAAAGTGGCAATCTGTTGTATTTCTTGGAAAAGACTTTACTTTTCTGAAAAAGTCCATTCATTCCCCACACCAAACCCACTTTTCTTTTCTCCTTGAACACAGATGTCATGACAACAGCAGCACCAGCCACATTAAGACCCTGAAGGAGAGCCAGGAAAGTCACACAAGTCTACTGTGATTTTAAGCTTTTGAACCAGCATTAATTACATTTTTCATCTGGACTTTTTGCTATTTGAGAAAAACAAAAACAAACCAAAACCTCTTTGTGTCTCTGTGGGCGCATTTTAAGGTACTCGAAAAAATTTCTTAACTAATGCAGAGCTAATGTGTGATCACTCTTTATAAGTGTTCCATGGGCGCTTTTTAAGGAGTTATTGTTTGTAGCAAAGCACTAACATAACATTCCATTATACAAACATTATATAAATAATATGTACTATATAAAAATTAGCATGCTTTTTCTTTCACCCTCTAACTCTCCAATTTTCCCCATAAATTGGGGAATTTGTTATTGTTGATTGTTAGTCATCTATATTGTACATATCACATGTGAAGAATTATATTTTGTATTTGTCTTGCGTATTGCAGTATTACTTTTACAAAGTTATAATTACGGCTTACATTGCGCTGGTTTTGATTCTCATCACTGGTCCTTTTATGTCATAGGGTTCCCATTCACAACTTGTTAAATTTGGCTAATCTCTTATTTAGTAAGATTCTGTCTGAAACTTCCGTTTTTTAAGAAGAATGGCTGGTCCATCAAAAACAACATGAAAATTTAGAATTCATAACGGATTTTTCTTTTCTCCCTAGCATAGGCGTAGAGGAGGCGAGCTTGCCAGGCCCTGGGCCCGGGAGGGCTCACTCACGCAGGCAGCTGGGGGAGCGGCGGCGGCTCCTGCTGCGGCTTCACCTGTTTTCTGCGCGTTTCTAATCCCGGGTTGTCCAGTCTGTTTCGTGCCGCTGTAACGGAATGCCGAAGCGGGGTAACTGCTAGTGAACAGAAGTGCATCGGCTCGCCCTTCTGCGGGCGGGCTCCCAGACCCTCGGGCCGGCGCCTGGCCGGGCCTTCTCCTCCCCGCACCGTCCCACGGCGGGAGGACGAAGAGCGCAAGAAAGAGCGACAGGGGCCCTCGTGGCCCTTGCCCAGCCCTCCGCAGCGCCCGAACCGCCCCAAACGCGGCCGCGAGCCCACCGCCCGGCACTGTCGCACTGGGGGCTAAGCCGCCAGCACGTGCTCTGGGGACACGCGCAAACCCACGACGCGGCTCTGCAGCATTCCCAGAGATTGGAAGAGCTGCCTGTCATCCTATTGATTTTATGACCGGCTTAGATCGGTCCGAGCTGGTTTCTGCTGTTTAAAACCAGGCTTCCCGCACTGCTCCTGCACCGACGGGTTAGCTGCCAGCTTCTGCATTTGTCTGTTTGCCTTAGCCTCTCGGGGAACCGCAATTCCCGGTGCTGCTCCTCTGCACCAGGAAATAAATGTCTGACAAAACATTCCCCCAAGGGTGGACGGCCAGACCTCAACCCTGGACCCAGGCTCTTCAAATCAAAAGGTTTAAGGGGGAGTTTTGTTTCAACGGCTCTGCCACATGGCTACATGCTTCCTACTGACATTTATTTTTATTCAGTGAGGTTGCTGGAAATCAACCTTCAGTGAACTTCCAAATTTCTTTTCAGCAGCACTCCATCTAGAAATTTCTCGAAGATTCTGACATCTCTGCGGAGTCCTTCACTGGTTAACAACACTAATGTCAATTTTTTCCCCTCAATGCTTTTTATTCCCTTGAATGTTTAATTGATGATGCAGAAAGTGAGTAGTTTATCTTACCCCACCATCAGATTTTGCTAGTCAGCCATTAGGTGTGCTGGGTAAAGTAACCAGTAAAATAAAGGCATGTTCTAGCTACATCAGTGTCATGCTGATAGAGGCTTGTGCATTGTATTTTAGCTCTTGGAGGACCTTCTGACCAAGAACTCACGCTATCCTTTTACTTACTGGGGGAAAAAAACATTTAAAAGGGTGATGTGCACATTGAAATAGATCTTGGTTTTTACCTTTAAATTTCCAGGTGTTATTTATTATAATCTCTCAGAATCCAAACCAGCACCTTCTGTATTTGATAGCTATAACCAACGAATGTCTTGTGACTTGGACACTGATTTCTGCTTTGCTCAGAATTTGGCCTCACTTGCTTCTACTCTGACCTTAAATCAGTCAACATACTTCCAAAATCCTACCCTAATAACTTTTTAGGTTATAGCCAATAAGCAATGAAAACCATGCACTCACTACCCTAACACAATGCCATTTTAGAATTGTCTGTGTGGTTTTCTCCCTTGCTGCAAATTTTTATTATAACTGTTTGTTTATATCATAACAAGTTTCTTTCTTGGTGAGGAAGGATTTCCATATTCCCCAAATATTACACAACAGGAATTAGAAAAAAAAATTGCCCTATCACTTTAGATCATTTTCATTAATTCAAGATTTAAATTCTAATTTTAATATAAGCTCAATGCCACCTTTTTCTATTAACTTGCTAATTCAATTTACTTAAGCCATTGACTGACTCATAAGCAGGCTCTCTAAATTATCCTTTGTGATTTCTTACTGACTTTATTTCTTTCATTAGTAAAAATCTCATTACTAATAAATATGCAGCTTTCTATTTTTATGGCAAATTTTTAAAAATAAATTCCAAAATAATTCCAAAAATACAGAAAAGAAGGCAAGGAAAAAAAAGAAAAGAGGATAACTGAAGGTCAATATTTCTGCAATCCTAGAGGCAAAGGGTTTCTTAACTTTTGACAAATTGGTTTCATAGTTCAATGGTAATTCAGGTAGCGTACATATGAAAATAACAAAAAATTTACTCTCAAGCAATTTTTTCCTACAGATTATGACAGTATTTTTAAGAATATTTACAAATGATGTAGTTCTGCATTTTTAAAAATAATTATGTTTTCAGCCAATGCTTTTCTTATCATTCTTACCCCATAGTTCACATTTCTTCTAAGCAATTCACATAATTCCTCAGAATGTGTTTTAGAGGAATTTTTTACTACCTCTCTGATTTATAAGGACAGGAAATTTGTACAATAATCTTAATATGTTATAATGATTAAATAAATCACCTTAAATACATTGCTAAGGCAGAATTCTCTTGCTTGAGACTCTCTTTGAAACCATTGCTGTCCCAGGACAGAGTTATCGCTACTGATGGGTTCATTAGGTTGTCATTGAGAGTCCAGAGAATGCTCATTTTGCAGTTGGTTTGGAAAGGGATGCACTGGAGACCATTTGATTTTCCCTTGAGAGATTCCTGATGATGAAAACCAGTACAGAAAAGCTACAGTTGTCAGGGCTGGGAGCAGCAGTGTAGACCACGTGTCACCCTCCACCCCACCCCATTTCTGCACAGCCCTCACCACCACCCTCCAGGCTTTACTCAGAGGGATTGACTTCTTCCTCCACCCAGGGGTCATCATTCAGCTCTGACAACACTGAACTTCACCTGAGCCCTGTCCTGGAAAACAGTGACGCTTAGACAAACCCCTCACCTTTGCCATCCTGAGAATAGCTCACCGCAAGGCACCACCACTGCCCACAGGACTTAGGACTCATGGCTTCCCTCCTTGATGACATGATGAGGCCAGACACAGACCCTCCAAATTCCTATTCTTGGCCTCAGAAATGATTGGCTGAACCAATTGTCCCCACTGACCAGTTAGTACAAAGTGCTTGGTGCCTAAACTTCTCACAAGCCCCTGAATTCTGGTGTACCCTCAGCCTGAGTAGCATACGCTGGACAACAGGCTGGCCTCGGGTCAAACACCCTCTGACCTATTATCTGATCAAGCTACACTGCCATCCAGTTATTACTAAGCCTTGTTTACTCTTCTCTGTAAGAGAAAAACATGTTTCCCTAGCACTTGAGTTTAAGTCAAGCATTATTCCTACTGCAACAGTCCCTGGTCCCTATTTCAAAAGTCTCTTTTCCCCCACCTTACAATAATTTTTTGAATAATGTCTCTCCTTACTAAACCCATAAATTTTAAACATTTGTCACCAGGGACTGTGACAGGGTTCAGAAAACACTATGTCAAAATGTGGCATGTTTGTAACCGAAAGTTGGGCACTTGTGCCTGAGGATGCATCAGAAAAACAGGACAAGTGGTTTGGGGAGAAGGAAAGGGAGGTTTATTAATTTGCTGGCAAATGAGGAAAATGGCAGACTCCTGTCTTAAAGTACCAAATTTCTTAACTTCAAGCAGAAATACAGAACTTTTAAAGGGAGGGTTTTCAGCTTCATGCCATGGCTGTTTAGCTATAGTTGAGGATTGTTATCTGGGAAGACAATCTCATGACCTCCACTGGGACAGTTTCATTGAGCCATCTCCTGTGGCACAAAGGACACTCCCCTGCCTCTCCCGACCACTGGCCTGAATCAGGGATGCAGGTTGTAATTCTCAGAAAGAGTGGGGAGGTTTTAAAGAGACAGCTTGTCATACATGTTGCCCTTTTCAGCCCGTTCTCTCTGTTACATGTTGAATATTTTAAGCTGAAGGAATTTGAGAAAAAAATCCAGGTGCAGGTGAAGGACTGTCTGACCTTCCCTTACTTCCTGACACAGGTCATAAGAGCCACATGTGAGAGGCACCTTCCCCATACTGGGGAGGAAGGAAAATACTTAACTCCAAAGACAGGGAGTGGGGGGAGCGGAGAGGAATCTGCAGGAATAAGCTTTGCTAAATCCCCCCAGTTCACTATTCTTAGCTCACACTCTTCTGTCCTAACACACATTTCTATGACTTTCCATTCTACATCAAACCTAGTACGAAAACACTCAGCTGTAACCATTTTGTCAGGTCTTCTGTTTCCTTATGAAGGCTTCTGTCACATAAAACTTACATTAAATAAATTTATGTGCTCTTGTCTTGTGAATCTGTCTTTTGCGAGTCTAATTTACAAGGACCCCAGCTGGAGAACCTGGGAGGGTGGCAGGAAAAATATATTTCCCGCCCCCCCCAGTCCTACAACTATAAAACTCCACTATGAACAAGAACTAAAATATAGTGGAATCAACTTTGTTCCTCTGGCCACTGTTTTCCAACACAATGGTGAAGGCAGGGGGGCAGGGGTGAAGGAAGGAGGTGAAGATGCAAATGTAGGGCCAGGTGGGAAAAAAGTGAAAACCCAGCTTGGAAGCCGGGAGATAGAAGTGGGTCTGAATACTCAGTGCTGTCGCTTCCGCTCATGATGGAAGCAGCCAGTGAAGCATGTACCCACTGACCTGCAGATTCCGTGGATCCCTGCTGTGATCCTGGCACCTGCATTTCAGCCATGGGACCCAGAACTGGCTTGAGCAAAATTGAAAGTGGAACAGATGACAGCCACAGGATGGCACCAAACATTGCCGGGACAAGGACAGATTTGTATACCAGTGATGGACCGTTGGCACTGCAGCCTTTGAGCTCCACTGGTTCATACACTCATTGCATTAACTACTCAATGACGCTAGCCTGCGTTTTAATTTATCCAGCCCATTCATGATGTTATGGTCTTAATAACTTGTATTTATTAAGTACTTTCTTAAAGGGCAATTCAAATAAACATAAATAGAGAATGTATTTCAAGGAGTTTATATTATTGGAGATCAAGATACGAATCTATAAAAAGATGTGTGAAAAAATACAGATTAAGTTGGTGTATTTAGGGCCCCCTCCTTCAATTCTGAATCAGAAATTTTTAGAAATGTTGACAGGTAAAAGCTGGAGGTGGGTGGGGGAGGAGAGGTTATTTAAAAGCAGGGAAACAATGCTCCTTTGTAAGTGGAGACTAGCTCTCCTTTCAGAGTTCCTTTCTTTTGGGAAATCACTCGGATGATACTTTCAGTTATGCAAATGCGATGTGAAAGGCTGCAGAGATGGAGATGTGCGAGAAGCTGTGGCGCAGAGTAGCTGAACTGCTGCGAACAATAACAATATGAAGAGCTGTTAAAATTTAGTTGCAGCTAAAATCGTGTATTTAGATGGGTTGTTTCATTAAAGTAATATTTCCCCCCATTTTTTTTTTTTTTTT